>VDFB02326431.1:0-146146 GCA_007258455.2 Sequoia sempervirens | reverse complement strand
AAAAATATTCAAACATGCATAAGCAAGTTGGTGTGAGAATGTCACTTTTAACTCATATTGGTCGGAAACGTAAGGAAAACATATTGAAATAATGAAAGGGAGAAATCCGAAGCTTTTACTCCACACACTTTGGAAACTGTAATTAGAAGAATTAGGTGACTCCACAATTACATGAAAACCCATCTTTGAACAATAATCAGCTCCTTTTCACGAATGGAATACTCACAAGTCAGCCATGACTGAATTAAATATATCATTCTTTTACATAGAATAAAGGAGAAGCCTAAGAAACAAAATTGAAATTGAAGAAATAGGAATGTAATTTAGAAAGAAGTACAAGAAATATGGGATATTTTTAAGGTTTATAAGTAAATAATTGATGAATTGTATGTAAGTTTGAAGCTTAAAAGGAGTTTAATTTCTAAATTAATAAATAGTATCAATTATTTAATATTTATTGCTTGGGAGTAATAAAAGTTGGAATAAGCGAGAAATAAATATCAAAAGGAAGTGTATTAATAGTCATTAATTGATAGTATGGATTGAATTTTATTGTAAGGGAAATATATGATCTAGAGAAGGAGAAAGATTAGAAACTAAAAATAATACAATTAAATTTTTAAATGGTATTTAGAAGTAGAAAAATGAATACAAATGTAGGACATGCTTATTTATTGTGGGAAATAAATTGATTTCAAAAGTTATAATTCTAATTTAAGATAGATGAACAAAGTTTTTAATTTTGAAAAAAAAAGAGAACCAATTTTAGTAAACATTCAAAAAGAAAATTCATTAAAAAAAGGCAGTCTCCTAAAAACATAAAATATGGGATTTTAATTTCTAATTGACATTTTGAGGAATCAAAATAATATTTATTGAGAAAATCATCAAAGTATTGAATAAATAAATAAAATGGAGAAATAATACAAAATGAAGATTAATGTAATTTCATCTTCTCATCAATATGAAGGAATTGATACATGAATTATAATTCAAGTGTAAGGAGAGAAATATACCAATCTTTTTTTCTCTATCACATTATTAATTTATGACATAGGTTAGGAATTCATGTTGAACACATAATCTTTAAGTCATATGAGTTTCTTTATTTTTACATATTTAATTCATATATTAAATGAAAATATTTTTTACAAAAGATCTCATTCAAAATATTTATACTATCTTTCTAATATCCTACCATATCATTAAAAAAAAATCTAATTGAAATAATTTTTCTCCATCTTCTTTTTCTTATTTTCTTAATATTTTTAATAATATCAGATTTAATTATTTAATATTCTATCAAACTAAATGAAATTTCCAAGTCAATAGCAAGAAGAAATGCATATAATATTCACTTACCAATGCATACCTTGAGAATAAACCACATTGAAATTTATAATAATGCTTTGTTTACTATTGATGAAATGAATGGTGGTGTTTTGGATGGATTTTTTAAGATGTTACTCTCATTACAGGATGTAGTGTTAAAATTATTTAATGTATATAGAATCTAGGTTATTAAAAAATCATATTTCTAATATTGATTTTGTATATAAAAATATATAATTTATTATACTTATATTCACACCAAGGTTATATTTTTTCCTTCTTTTAAACATAGAGATACAACATATTTTTTCTTGTCTTCATTTCACTATTAAACACAATTTATTTTTTCTTTCAATAATTAAAATATAGATTTATCTTATTATACAAGTGAAAGAAAAAATTATATCTTAATTTTTTGGTTAATTAAGTCCTCTTGACTATAAATCATAAATAGATAGAAAATGGAGTTTAGTTGTGTAAAAATCAATAAATATTATGTTTTTCTTGTTGGTAAACTTGAATTTTTAGTTTGGTTTGAACCTAGAAACAACTTATGGGTGGATATATTCCTAATGGTTTTATCACAAACAACACTATTGGGAAGCCTTAGTTTTTAAGGCATTATCATCATGTTCAAACTCATGAACCTAATGGCATATTGTAGTTATACAACTTGTGAGCATAATTTGACCTACAAAGGCATACATCATGTGAACAAGACAACCTAGTGAAGACATATAGTCTATGAGCTTAGTCACCTAACAAGACTTTGAACCTTGGTGGCTACAACAAAAATATTATGATTTGACCATTGTACTATGCCCTTATTGATTATTTGAAATTATATATTCAATTACATTATACTTTCATAATTTTAAAAATAAATAGATTATTTAAAAATATTATTTTAACTTGGAAGTTTAAAATAATATTAATATTTTATCCATATACTTATATTAACAAAAAAATTGGTACTTTAATTTTTTTTTAAAACAAATTAGTGGTTAACTGTTTGAAGGTCATCATTTGCATAGTACCAATTATAAAAGGAAACATCATTCCTATGTATTGTGATATAGGACAACTTCACTAGTAATAAAAATACTCACAAGACATTATTATCTCAAAAATTATTTCATATAGATCATATATTAAATTAAAAAATGTTGAAGATAAATCTTGTAAGTTAAACATTTAGGATTAATTTGATCTACATTTAAATTTTAACATAAAATTCTATGTTTATACTTTTCTCTTAAATATGATAAACACACTAAAATAACTCTAGTTAGTAGAAATAAATATTAATTGTAATACATAATTATTCATCTCAGGTTAGGTCATTATCGCAAGATTGAAAAATAATGAGATAATTAATCACAATTTACATTTTGTAAGACAGTCATATATCGAACCTTACACAAGAATATGAGTTAAACAAAATTCCACCTACATTTTTTAATTGAATGTAATGTGTAACATCACTTTTCAAGGAGGAGAAATTGATTTAAGAAGGTTGGAAGGATAGTAACAAAGTGTAATTAGAATGGTAATGACATTTGTAAAAAGAAAGATTTACCACATTAGCACACAAGCATATACATTTATTATAGTTTGTGACAACATGAAACTCAATAAGATGGACCAATTGATTCTAGTTCAAATAGAAATCATAACACATGTTGCAAGTTGGTATTAGAGTCTAACACTAAGACTTAAAAGATCAAAAAATAAGAGACAAACAATTATGGTTGGTATAATCATGGAGGCTAATATTTTAGACATGAATTGTACCAATCACAAATACATCTACCGTAGCACTTTAAGAAAAATAATTAACATTATAATGGTTCATATATACCATTTTATAACTTTCTTAATAAAAATTAATGTTTGTGCTCTATTACTTTCCCTAAAAATGTAATATCAAATATTTCTACGTATAACTTTAAAAATATATTTTTAATATAATATCTTCAATTTATCATTACAATATTTTTAATATAATATCTTCTATTTATCATATTGCAAAATAAATGAACGCATCTTTTCCCATCTCAATTACATCACACAAACAAACCACTTAAAATACATTGAATCCTATCCTAATTCTCTTTTCAAAACTTATTGATGTTTCAACCTCTAATTAAACTAGCCAATAAACTTGTAAATTCTCTTTCTTAATGCTTATCGATGTTGATCCTACCATATAGCCTTGTAAATTACCCTTTGAAGACTTATTGGTGTTCTTCCCTCTCATAATTATTGTTGGAATCAACCTTTAAGTGCAAAGTGCAATTATTCGTCTTCATATTATTTTTATTATATATACATTTATATGTAATTAATATTGATATAAACTTGTCAGCGTCGGTGGGTCTTCATTGTGCAAGTACACAAAGCGGTAATTGGAATTATTTTACTGCATTCAATCATAAGTAGTGGCGAGATTCTTCGTAACTTTTCGAATATAATTATCTTGAGGTGATATAGAAGAATGTAGAAAAGACCCTACGAGAGAATTATATAAATTGTACTATCATATGCAAATGCAATACTTTCTTTCTTATAATGGAAGTACATAATGATGCATATCTCAGTCCATGATACAGATGACATGTGATAATAATTGAAAGTGTGAAGCATTTTTATTAATGTACTAACGACCTTACTCATCCTGCCAGCCATTTCTTTGGCTTATAATGAATTCTCCATTGTTGATAAACTTTACTACTGTGGTGACGGCAGAGTATAGATCTGACGAGGGATTTTTGTCTTCTTATTTATGAAACCCAATAATTTCAAATGTTTGTGGCAAACCCATTCATCATCAACGCATTAAAATGAATATAATCAGCTGTTTTTGCAAGTTAATTGTATAGTGGGCTGTTTTGGGAAAATGGTATTCAGCATGAGACAATACATGGAAAAGGTTAGATTTCAGAAATGATGGTGAGAATTGTTTATTTATAGCATAAAAGTTAAAAGATTAATGGAACAAGACTTCTGATATAGATGTTTAATATTTTATAATCAACTAATTAAAAGCAGACATGTCCATATCTGTAACCATCCAAAAGGGAAAAGAAAATTCATAACTAATATTTTGGTGGGCTTTTAATTATTGGGATGAAATCATTTTGGAACAACGATTTGGAAACAAATTTTTTTAAAAAATTGCAACTTATTGCAGCTTTATTGATTTCACACTTGGGCTAACACAGAATTGAGAAGAATGAATGTTTCAAACAATTTATCGAAGCAAATATAAACAACAGTGAACAAGTATTAATCTGTAAGACGGTGGGCTGGGCTGACATTGAGATCATCTTAACATAAAACTCCTTTGTAATTTCTTTTCACAACACTTCGTTGGGCTGCAGCTATTAAACAACTTTGTTGATTTTTTTTGTAACTGACCTATATACATAGAATCAACCAAATTCCATGTCTTGAACACTGGCCATGGCTGTAATTTTATTACACCCTCCAAAACCTGCAATTCTGGTAAAACCATGGTTTCCAAGATCTTATAATATGGGTAATCAGTGTTAGGGCAGAGAAACAAAACAAAATGAAATTGAGTGATATCCTTGATAATTAGCATTCAACTTTCACAGTTAAATCTGTCTTATATTTGATCCAGAGCTGCAACAATGTGCTGGAAATCAGGAGATAATAGGGTAAAGGCCCTGTCATAGGCCGGATCAGTTACCTGTTGCTGCCAAGAAACTGAGCAATCAGCTGCATTGTTGTCTCCACTGAATATATGTCCTGAAGGCTTGCTTTCAGTAATATACATTGTGTGTGAATTACTGGAAAATGGAGCATGAAACATTTCAGTTTCTGACGTAATGTCAGATCCATCTGCCTGTGCTGCTTCAGACAATCCCCAAATGTGGCCCGTTGTCTCATAGAAGGAGCCGCCATTGTTGACCTCTATGTTGTTGCTGCTATTCCCACTTATACTGCTGCTGCTGGCTCCACTCACATTATGATTATCCCAATATGTCTGAGCCCTGTTCATGTAATTAGTGCCAGAGTTGTCCAAGAAATCCTGATTGCCCACCAGTCGATTAGAATATAGCAAAGAAGAAAGCCCAGGTCCAGCTCTGTAAAGAGATGGATTGCCCATCATGCAATTATTGTCAGAAAATTCACTTGAAACTGCAAAATCTGAATTAACATTTCCCAAAAAATTCTCTGCAGTATCCTTGCAATGCAGTCCTGACCATGAAATCTCATTTTCAGCCATAGGGATCTCACAGGAGCTCTGGAGTGGGGGCTGCAGGCACAACACTGGGTTAGGATTGCTTAAAGATGTGAGCTTTTGATGATTATTCAAAACATGGGCTGATAACTGCATGAAATTGAGATCAGCAAGAGAGGTTACAGGGCTGTCATTTCCACTGCTGAACTTCTGCAGAAGAAATTCTTGTCTCAAGGACATGTTACTGCTGTCCTTGGAATCTATATCCTGATGATTTCTCAGGACCTCATGGGATTCAAACATGGCATGTTCCATAGGATTAGAAAAGGCTGCAGTATCAGTGACCTCATTCCTCAAATCCTCAGCTTGCTTCAAATTATTGTTATTGTCATCCAGAGAAACAGAAGCAGTTGCTGCTTTGTTGTTATTGCTATCATCTCCTCCTGCTGCTGCAGTGTCGGCAGCACTGATCTCAGACAGAGGCCTGTGAGTAATAGGATCAATACCACGTTGCCTCAGCTTCTTCTTAATACATGAATTCCACAAGTTCTTTATCTCGTTGTCAGTCCTTCCTGGCAACTGGGTTGCTATCTGAGACCACCTGTATGTGGGACAAACTAACTCAGCAATCTTCCATAATTCAACAACTTTAAACTACTAATTGCTAAGCTCTTTCTTTCCTCGTGATCTATAAAACCCAGTACTGGATATAATATTACCTGTTGCCAAGAAGTGCATGCAGTTCAATAATAAGATTTTCTTCCTGTGGACTGAATGAACCTCGCTTCAGATCCGGTCTTAAATAGTTGATCCATCTCAACCTGCAGCTTTTCCCACATCGCTGAAGACCTGCCCAACCATGAAAAAAAGATCTTATTAGACAGCTTCAAACTTAGATATAAGGAAAGAAGAGCTTAAACGGGTTCAAACTGATATATAAGAAAATAAGAGCTTAAACAGGCTCAAACTTATATATACGAAAAGAAGAGCTTAAACAGCCAAACTTACAGACAAAGAAAAGAAGAGTTTACATAAATTATAGAAAAGAAGAGCTTAAATAGCCTGCACGTTGTGACTGCTATAGCTCTTCAAACTTCTATATGTAAGAAAAGCTTAAACAGAAGTCTATATGTTATGACTGTTATAATAGAGTTAAACTTCTTACCAGCTTGCTTGGGCACAGCACTCCAGCATCCATGGCCATATTTCGTAATATGCCTTAACAGCTTCTCGTCTTCCTCGGGAGACCACAAGCCCTTTCTAAGCTTCTGCTTGTAGCAACAGGAGTGGCGGCCCATAATTCTTGCTCTCTGAATTATCCTTCCTTGGTAATTATGAGCACTGAGAGAGAATAGATTATGTATCTCCTCACAGCTTGTCCGAATCTATCAATCTTTCCAACCATCATCAATACACACAGCAGCAGCAGCAGCAACATTAGATACGATTAGAAATTGGCTGAAATTGGGCATTCTTAATAAAAACCCACATCTAAAACTAGCGGATGAGAAGCAAGGTTTGCTTAATTAATCTCCACAGGCAGAAAAGCATAAACATGAAGAGCATATAGACTAATTCTAGCTAGACCCGTATAAGAACATTAACTTAGCAAAGGCATTTCCATTTCTCCCTTTATTCCTGTAAACTATTTACAGAAAGTGACTCCTTTGGTTCTTATCTCTTTGTTTGTCAAGAAGCAATAGATCACATGAACTAAGCAAGAAGGAAAAGTTTCAACATACAATCCACAAAGCAGAAGAAGAAAAAGAGCATGCATATATCTTGGGACCAGGAAACACAAAGTAAAGATAGTAACTCTCAAAATCTGAGCAATCCAAGGCCTACTGGACAAATTTTCTCCTTTTAAATATGGTCCGTATACCTGTCCAAACTGAACTTCTGCAGTCAGTCACTTTGTCAGACAGTACGTGAGCATTGGCTTAAGAGATGCAGAATTTGAATATGATCGGATGAACAAATGTGTGAAAGTGGTGGGTACTAAGTAGTCTCGACCTCGGCCCCTCTTACTTAATTATCCCCACAATGGTGGGGCTCCCGATTGCGAGGGTGAACAGACGAAAGACAGAAGCAAACTACAAGTAGAAACCCAAAACTAAATCCAGCACCCTAACAGTAATTATAATCCTTAATAAATCTCTCTACTCTACGAAGCTTCAAATGCTTGATTGATTTGGAGTTGGTGAGGCTGAGAGCTCAAAAACTAATTCAAAATTATTACAACTCTAGAGCTCTCAACCAAAGTTGTTTCAAGGAAATTAATAAATCTGTTAATTTCCTCGAAATAATGTGAGTAGGTGAATACGACTAGACAAGTACATCTAGTTTGATACAATGGGCGATCTAGATATATTCTGTACCAAAAGATACAAATTACCAATGGGATCTCTGTATTTTAATACAGATTTATTACCTTAATTTTTCCAAGAATTTGCTTAATTCTTTTGTTTAAGAGACAAGAACAGCATTAAATACAGGTGATTTTTCAGAAAATATTCTAGCAAATGATTTTTTCGGTCAGAGATCTAACGACAAATTCTAAGAGTTACGGACCAAAATTCATAGAATACACTTGAAATATTCAAACCTATTAAACAATACAATTGATTTAGAAGAGCATTATACTTCTCTGAATAAAATATTTAAAAAAAATTAAAAATTAAGTAGTCTAAAGATAAGTTTCAAGAGAGGAGAGCATTGCAATCCTTTCAACAAAATATTTGAAAATATAAAAATTTTGTAAGAGATCTGTTTGCATGTGTTTCATGAGGTCAAAAATGTTAGAACCCATATAATAATTGATAGTACAAAAATACTGTAATTTTATAAAATTTTAAATGAGATTTTAGTAATAAAAAAGTTGTAAGATATTTAAGAACAAATTTGAAGAGTTGGGGTTTAAAATCATTCTAAAGCAGGTTTAATATAAATTTAAAATCTATAGATTTAACTATATGAAACAGTTGAGTTCAAAAGAACTTTATATAAAAAAATATTGTCAATAAATTATACTTCTATAAAAAATTTACAAGAAATTTAAAAGTAAGTTTTAAAAATTAAGTTTCAACATTAGTTATATTGAGTGTTGATATGTTGACACTGTATTTTAAGAAGAAAGATATATTACTAGAGCTTACACTTACATTAGATCTTTGTAAAAATAATGATGATAAGGTAGATTTAGTGACAATATATTTGGACCTGAAACATTCAATGATAATTTTCATTTTATAGTGATTTATCTAGAAAATATTGGTAGAATATATGAAACGGTTGCAAATATAATCAAAATAGAAAGGGAGTTGTAGTGAACAAGTACAAAGCTAACACTATTTCATCAAAACAAGAAGAAGTAACCTTTACTTTATATTAATGATTTGCCTTAACTATATTGATAGAACTTAGAAAATAAAGCAACTTCTAACAATTCACTTTATATTAGTAACTTAGTAATGATCTATTGGTAGAATTTAGATAAAACAAAGCCAATAAGATAGATCTAGTTAAAATATGCAGATTTGAATATTAGAAAGTAATTCTCATTTTATAATGACGACTTGTCTATGACATATTTTTAGAATTTATACTATTGTAAAAATAATTAAAAATAATTAAATAAATCTAATGAAAATATACAAATTTAACATTATTTCATAAAATTACTATGTACACATATTCAAATTACTTCCATTTTATATTGACAATTTACCTATTACATATTAAAAAAATATTAAATCAAATAAAACAAAAAACTAAACTTAGAAATAGCATGATATAATTTGAATAATTTTTTAAAACCTAAATATTTTATTATACTAAAATTAAAAAATCCATACAATATTAACAAACAAATTTATATCTATTAATATTTTAATTCTAAAAACTATGTAGTGCATTATGTAAAAGCCATTGAAAACGTGCTCCATGTTAATTTTCCTAAAAAAATCTTAAATTTATAGAAGCTCTTCAATTCACTCCATGTTAATTTTTTCTGAGAAAAAATACTATAAAATATAAAATGTCAAGCTTTTCAACTCAAATCAAACTAATATTTTCATGGAAAAAGAAGCTAAAACTTGTCAAAGCTCTTCAGTCTGACCCCTATTAATTTTTCTTCACATAAACAGTGCACCGTAGGACAAAAGTAAAGTCAGATAAATGCCCATTAAAATGTGTGAAAAGAAATAATATAGGACAAAAGCTGAACTTCCTTAAGTGCCCAATAGACTCCACAGCCACAAAAGCAATGAGAGAACTTGGTTCAAGTAAGAAAACTTATTTATCATGGACCAAATATGAAAAGACCCATTTTTAAAAATCCAGCACAACAGCAAAATGCCACAATTGTAGAATTTGGTCACCGACAGGCAACTAGTAGGAAAGTGGGGTGAAGGCACAGCTTGGGGGAGGAGGGGAGCAGCTCCCAAAGCAATGGTCCTTACGCCGCCAGTATGAGTTGTATAAGACTGAAGAAAGGAGGAAAAGAGTAGAAAAAAGAGTTACTCGTATGGTGTAGATCACATGGGAGAAGAGAAAAAGAGGTCAAATTAAGAGGGAACAGGAAATGGGCCCAGAGAGACTAAAGCCAATCATGCGGTGATTACTCGTAGCGTTGAGAGTGGTGGGATAGGGTTGTGCGTTACAATCAAACGGCCGAGCATTAGTTGTGAGGGTAAATCATTTTGCCACCTTGTTAAGGTATTAATATTGGAGCAGAATGGGGGCCCTCTTGGGTCTACAGGAGCTATCGCTGGTTCCAGCTCTAGGAGGGCCCTTTCTGATTCTTGCCTGCTAAATAATGCATGCCAGTTTACGTTTTATATGTATAAAATAGAGAAGGGAGATCAGAGAGCAGCATGAAGCTTCCTTCTTTCTGGAGATATGAGCCCATCTCATCCATTCGCCAGATTTGACAGAGGAGGATGAGATTTTCTCTTCCTCCCCCCCATGCCAAGTCAACAGCTTCCTTTACTTTAAGTTTTTCATGCAATTTGAGGTCAATAATCAAAGATTGTTTGGGCCAACCTTCTAGGAGGGCAGCTTCTTTCAATTTTTTATCGGGTTTTTCTATTGGTTTTTGCTTTGTGCTTTCTTTGGCTGATTCTCTTTTTCTCATCATTTTCATGGTTTTTTTCACTTGCTTGCTTCTTATGTGGACGAGAGTTTTATTAAGAGGACCCTTAGTTTGCTTGCCCCTTAAGGAGGTTATGTTCTAGACAGATTTATTTATAGGACATTAGAGTGATAGGGAAGGATTAAATTTGACGGCCACCTCTGAAAATGTTGTTTAACTTTTGAGTGATTGGTGATTTTTAATATTGTTACTTTGATGGGTGTGTTTGGCTCACAATGGGTTTATTATTTAAATTTTACTTAGAGAAGTTTAATTAATGAGGAGTTTGCTCATTTTTAGAAATCAAAAGTTTCTTATTTTTAAACTTTAAATCAGTTATTTAAAAAGGAAAAGCAAATAGGAATTTGTCTAGTTCTAATGTTTAAATGGGTTCAATCAAAGTTTTGGTGTAGGTTTTTTTTTTAGATTATTATCTTCAAACTATCGTAAGATGCTAGATATATTTGGCTTCTACTTTGTATGATGATTTTGTTCTATTAGTTTTGAATTTGTAATCATCAAGCCATAGTGTTGTAGATATTCTAGTTGTACATTGTCATTTTTTGAGTTTGTAACTATTAGTTATAACCATAGTATTGTGGATCCTTGTAGTTGTGTCTTTACTAATCTTCAAGCTTCATTGTTGTAGTTGGTCTTCTTTTTTAAAAAAGGTTTGGCCCTTTCAAAAATTCTTATTTATTCATAATAAGAGAAAGAAATTTAAAAAATAAATTATCTTTACATTCACAATTGTATGAATATATTGGTCAAATTTTATGGGATTTAGGATCACATAAAAAAAAAAATCCTTTATAAGATAAATAATTATATGACATGTTATTTACCCATAGAATTTTATTTTGGTTGTGTGGTCATTGATCTATCAAGGGTGTTCAGTTCATAATGAGATCTTAGTTTAAAATGCTTGATTATTCATGCACTTAGTTACTAGATATGATAATAAGTAATTTACTAATTTGAAAAAAAAAAACATTATAACATAATTAATTGTATTAATTGTAATGGTAAAATTTCATTCATTTTTATTTTAAATAACAAATATATCCTCCATAATATACATAATTTCATAACCTCCTATATACTCTTTAAAGTTTGCTCCTAGGTTTGCATTGAGATAGACCATCATATTCTTGATCAGCATCGTATATGTCAAATATGTTCCTTACAACTATAAATTGAGGATAATTTTATATTTAGATGCTCTCATTATGATGAGATCAAAGGATGATTAATTTTTATTTTTAGAGATCACTTCATTCTTTTTACACTCTCATCACTTATAAAGACTAGAAATCTCTTACTCTCTTCTTGCGAGAGATGTTTGATGTTTGTTGAAAATATACTAAATGGGCTCCTACTAGATTGATTACTTATTATTTTTGGCCCTCTCACTTAACTAAAATGATGTCTCCCAGCCAACTTCCAAGTTTACATTATAGATCTACGAGGCATCACAAATCTAGTGATCCCAATGACCCCATGCCCTCACAAATCTATTTGCAACCTTGAATATGAGGAATGTTATCTAAAACCTTGAAGAATTATCTTTGAATCTATTTTTGTTACATTATTTATTTTTCTATATATGTTTTTTTTCAAATGTACTCCTTCACTACCTTTATACTATCAACATTATACCTCTTTAAATATTATAAACCAATTTTACTTAAAATAAATATTAATACATAAAATATAATTTAATTATATGCAAATAACATTTTATTCATACACTTAATTATTTAAGTTATTGTTTATTTCTTTAAACTAAAAGATTCTTTATAACATATATAATTATAGATGATTATTTATTTAAGTATAATAACGAGTTGTTAATGACACACATAATCTCATATCATATCAATAAAAAATTATTTGTGCATTCAACTACCAAATATGGTTTAAAAGTTTTTGAATAAAACATTATCCTTCCTAGCGTTCATAGTTGTATAACTTTTTATATGCTAGTAGAATGAAGGAGGCAGCCACCATTTATTTTAACAACAATATATTATATATTTTAAAACTGCAAGTTGAAAGAGATAAGGACAAATGTTTCCATCCATTTTAGAGTTTAAAACATGTTAATGGGGGCCAATGTTTAGCTTTATTAGTGTGGGGCTTAAGGTACATGTCTCATGTATGGGATACTCCGTTCGCTTCTCTAGTGATTTTATAATGTTGTGTCGGAGCTGTGCACCCAATGCATTAAAGTTTTAATTGTTAGTCTTTTAGGTTAAATGATCCACCTTAAATGTTAGGATATATTAGAAAGTATTATATGTTATTATTAATTATTATAGTGAAAAAAAAGTTTAGAAAATAATGGTAGTTATTTATCATTTATGTAATAAAATTTTAAATTCAAATATTAGTTGAAAAAATTTATTGTAGTCATTAAGTAAATGTTGTTGTATTAAAAGTGGAGGAGGATAATAAGAGTGGAGGAGGATAATCTCATCTAATTTATTTAAGTAATATTTTTTTAGAAAGAGGATTAAGATTTTTTAAGATATTTTATTTATAGTTTAGGTAATGTAACATGAAATTTGATGTGATGCTTAATGTCTATGTGCATTTGAGGCTAATATACATGTTAATATAATACTATGTTGTGGTAATACTAAAGTGTCTAGCTATCTTCATGCAATACACCTCCCAGATAAATTATTGGCAATGTGTTGCTTCTAGAACACATAAATGCTTGAGCTTGGAAAAAATCTTATCTCTAAAAAAATTTTACCAACCTATTTAAACCTTGTGTGAGCATGTTAGGTTTGTTTGAAGTTTTGATTGATTCAGTAGAGGTCATCTAGGTCAACAAAGTTATGGTTTCATTAGTGTAGTTTATTAAGCAATCTATTGTCTTATTATTGTTTTCCTTCTTTTGTTTGATAGATGACCCAAACAAAACTATTAAATGTAATCCAATTCATATGTTACAAATTCTTCATCTTTCTCTATGTAAAATGAGTTGAAGTGGATTATTCTTAGAAATAATGACTATCTCC
Source organism: Sequoia sempervirens (assembly GCA_007258455.2). Taxonomy (NCBI): domain Eukaryota; kingdom Viridiplantae; phylum Streptophyta; class Pinopsida; order Cupressales; family Cupressaceae; genus Sequoia; species Sequoia sempervirens. The sequence goes on along the minus strand of VDFB02326431.1, from coordinate 132,444 downwards.
TTACCCAAAATGTAGTGTTCTGATTGCTTGATAACTTACACAATAGCATATCTTTGTCATAGGTAGAGAAAAGATACACAATATCCTTGAATGTCCCTAAATAGTAGGGGTTGGGTGCCATACTGAGTAAGTACTATGCCAAGTATATATCTAAGTCCACTAGTTTGATTCATAAAAGGGTGTACAATGCTAAGAATTTCCAAAACAAGCACTACATAGATTAACTTATTGAGATCCTTAAAAGTGTGTTGTTGCATATGCATCTAAGTAAATACTACATTGATATTTTGATTTGACTAAGTGACCAAGAAATGTTTGAGAATTTGAGAATAAACCTATAGTAGAATTTTGTGAGTGTAAGAAAGTTGTGAAATTTAGTGATGTTGCATGGACTTGACAAACCTCAAATCATCTTTTTTTCTCTAGATTTATATACATGCATGTGCAATCAATGGTGTAGCCTATATATTAGATATATATTCTACCAAAGGTACACTTTCTTAAGTTTACTTGTAATGTATGTGTTGGCATAGAGTGTGTAGGATATATGAAAGGTGATCCACACCTTCCTCCAAGTCTTATTGAAGATGATGATGTTATTCAAGTATAAAATGATAAAGGAGTTGGTGAAAATTTGTAGGATGCCATTTATTAGGCACATGAATGTCATTGGTGCATTAGTCAAGCTAAAAGGGATAATGATCCATTCATACAATCCCTCCTTAGTTTTGAATTTTTTCCAAACATGTTTGGAATGAATTATCATCTGGCGATATTTTAACTTGCCTTTGATCTTTGTGAAGAATTACATACCAAAGAGCTAGTCCAAAAGATTATTGATGCAAAGAAGAGGATATTAGTTCTTTACTAGTGATCATGTTGAATGACTAATAGTCAATGTAGAGGAACCATGTGCCATCATTCTCTAGTGGAAGTACTACAAGATTTCTACATGGAAAAGAGCTAGGTTTGATCTTGTTCTAATCAGTCAACTCCTATATTTCAATGTAAACATCATCATTATCCAAAATCAATCTATCTAGTATAGAGGACTATTGAATCACATATTTTTTTAGATTCTACTATTGCAACATGGTTTGTATAATATTTCATGTTTCCAATACATGAGATCTCTCTTTTCTATGTAGATTTCTTAGGGTGAACCATAAAAAAATGAACTTCTATGAGTGCAATATGATCTTGCAACATTAATTCATAGATGCCAAGGATACCTCAAGGTATTTAGTGAAGAATCATGAAGATATAACTATCATTTACTAACATGGATTGTATACCTAAGCTATATTTGTTGGACTTGGTTGTTATTGATGTCAACACTTGGTTCAAGATCATTGGCATTGGTTGTCAATGATGTCAACACTTGGTGAGATTGTTGCATTGGCTTTCAACACTTAGGAGATTGTTGTGATGTCAACACTTGGTTGTTTTTGACATTGGATGTCATTGTTGACAACATTCAATTTGGGATATCATTGATGAATGATGATGTTGTTGATGTTCATGGTTGGATGTCATGTAAATTTGTATTGAGTATGGTTGAGTATCAGCAATGATAATATCATGATGATATGTTAATATGGAGATTAGAAGTAATGTTGATAGTGAAGAGATATTTTTGACATCGTCTATAGTATGTTGCATATTCTCTCCTATTGTTCCTGAGGAAGGATGTGTTGCTACAAGGAAGTTCTAACCTCTGCAAGTTGTTGAAGGTTTCTATTTTAGGAAGCTATTGTGAAGACTATTTGGGAGAATGCTCTACATTTCTCCACTATTTAATCTATATGGTATTGCAATTTGGGATTTAGTGTTTGTGCTCTATGGATGTTGCACTACTATCTTTTTAGGTCACTAGTGTTCTTGAGGAGGTATTTGTTGATTGAAATAGTTTGTCAATTTTTGTTGCTTGTCTAGAATGGTTAAAAAAATGCATCACATTTATTTGCATTAATGTCTTTGCTCTTGTGGCTTGGTGAATGTTCCCTTAGTGTTTGTACAGTGTCTTAGTTCAAATTTCATGTGTTGATGTGGTTTGCGAGTTGATATGTTAATACCATATATCAAGGTTGTGCATTATGTTCTTCTCAGGTGAACTGCTATGTTTTTTTTTGGTTTGTGACGGCTATTTGTGGCATGACAATATAAAACAAGTTTCTGGAAGTGTTTCTGGATGTTCATGGAACATCTCTTTGTGTTCCACACATCAGTGGTTGATCTCTTTAGTGTAGCATATTATGTTGAGTTGGTTTTCTAGGAAATTTGTAGATATCTAGTCGACAGGGCTTGTTATTTTGCTTGTATCATGTGCTTGAGGGTTTGTGCTAAAATTTGAGGCTATGTTAAGATAGATTTGTGTCATGACCTATCTTGTTAAGAACCACATTGAGTAAAATTCAATTGAAAGTGTGTTTTGGGTCAACTAGTGATGTGCTACAAATTTCCTTGTTATCGACTTGAGTTGATGTGTGACAACATGTGAGTTATTTGAAATCACATTATAAGATGTAATAAGGTTGTCTTCTAGTCCTCTGTATCTTCTAGATAAGATTGCACTATATTTTTTTTGTGGCCAACTTGTTGAGATTATTGTTTATCCTCTTCTTGGCTGACCTAATTGATGTTTTATGATCTTCTAGTGCATATAAACATGAAAGATCAAATTAGTTGCAAATTGCAAGAGAGAGGAATGTATTGAAGATCACGTAGAAGTACTATGAAAGTGTGTGGAAGATAGATCATATGTGATCTAATTCCTCAATCAATAGAGTGTATTGTTGACATATGTTGTAAATTCTAAATCTTCATGTATCCTGCTTTGAGATAGTGAATCTTATTAGGCCCTTGTATCATGCCCTAGAGGTGTGCACTTCAGTCTACAAGTACTTTGTATCTTACCTTGGGCATGTGCACTTCAGTCTGTAAGTACTTTATATCTTTCCCTAAGGTTGTGTGTCTTAGTTTGCAAGTCTTTTGGTAGTGAGCCTTGTTGTAACTTTTGTAAGTAGTGAGCTTCATGTATTGTGAGTTAACTCTCACTATGGTTTTTCAGTCATTGGGTTTTCAACATAAATATGGTGTTAAATCTTATGGATGTGTGTCCCTTGTTTCATTTTTCACTGAACATTCCTGATTTAGTTAAGGGTTGAATTATTGTATCTTTCATTACTGGGGGTTGTTGACCTTGTTAAGGAACTAAATTGTTATATCCTTCTTTGTTGTTGATCTATTTGAAGGTTTCTAATTTGGTAAAGAAGTTTGAGTTTTCTAAAGAGTTTATGTTTTGTGATGTAGGAGGACTTAGGTGAATTGGTGACCTTGCATCACTGAATAAATAAATTCATTTCATCTTTTTCTTCTCATTTTTGGTGTTGGGTGCATTCTACATTTGGTTCATTTGAAAATAATGATGGCTAAAATAACCCCTTGTTCATATTGGCAAGGAAGTCATTTTACATGTGCATTTAATTGAAACTTCATTTACCTAGCACTGGTAATATTATGAAATTTATTTTTTACCTTATTTGATACCAAAAGAGATAATACCCTTAAAAAAATTTAAGGTGAAAGGAATATGAGGGGTATCTCTCATAAAAATTCAAAGATAAATCAAACATAGGTCTATATTTTCTATAGAAGACCAATGGAAATAGTAAGTGGAGAGGCGTGGCTAAGCATTGAAGAGATTTTTCTTCAAATTTGATAAAAGTGCCAAGAGGAGTAGAACAAGGTAGAAGGGGTTGTGCATGGAGCATGGTGTAAGGGGTTGCATTAAAGAGATTGATGATGCACAAATTGGGAGAGAGATGTGTATGAATTAAATATACTAGGATTAAATTCAACTGAGTAAAATAAAAAAGGTACCTAGCAAAAAGGTGTAGGAGGTAGAGCTCATGAAGAAGGGAAAGAATTAAAAATTGGAAAATAAAAGATAAGCCAAGATTGGTAGTGCCTCATCTACAAAGAGTAGATACAACACTGTGGAGATCAAATATGATATTTAAAGAAATTTCTATAGCGAAATTAATATTGTATAATGTGAAGACAAATAAATGGAATTCTATTTGTAATATGATTATAATTGTGGATATCAAATAAAATGTATACCTGTGATTTTTTAGGAAATGAAATGGAATTTGGTTTCTTCTCTTTGGTATAGATTTAGATCGATATAAATTGACATATGAAATTGTCAGTTAAGTTTATTATTGATTAGGAAAAAGGATTTCTTAGGTATTTGTGTCTAAGTATGGTGAATTTGGAAGTTCAAAAATCCCTCTGCATCAAATGGTATCAAATTGAGTTGTCCTAAGTGTGAAGAAAAATCATTGAATGTAAGGTTTTCTACACAAGGACTTATGGGTGAGAATTGGAGAGGATTGTTGCAGAAAGAAGAGTGAAGCGTGAGGAGTGTTATTCAAAAAAATTCCAAGATGCCACATCAAAGAGGAATGACCCAAATAAAGGAGGTACTTGAATGATTTCATGAGATGATAAGAGATGATATTAGAAATGATATAAGAAATGAGGTGAGGATAGCTACTAGAAACACAAGAGAACCTACGAGTGAAGAAGAAAGTGAATTGAAAGAGTAGGGAAGAGAGGAAGAACAACAAGAGGGTGCTGGATAGGAAATATTTTTTAGGGTTCTTTTGAGAATCACAAAGAGCAATTAAATGGATGTGCAAATCTTTTTGGGACATTAAATTTGGAAGTATTAATTGACTGAATAGGAGAGTTAAAAGAGTATTTCAAATTGGAAGAAACTAGAGATCCTTAGAGGGTAAAGTTAGCTCAAACAAAATTAAAAGGGAATGTTGTGTTATGGTAGAGAGAATTGTAAAAAGAATGGGTAATGAATGGAGACTCTAGAATAATCAGGTGGAATCAAATGGTGACCAAGTTGAAGAAAAAATTTATTCTTGGGGATTACGAAATGGAGTTATTCAAAAGGTTGAAAATTTTGAAGCAGAGAGAGATGAGTACAAAGGATTACATGGAGGAGTTCTACAAGGTGACCATTTGATCGATAAGGCATGAAATTAATAGGGAAAAGATAGCCTAGTATGTGAGTGGTTTACAGTTTAACATTCAAGATGAAATGAGTATGTTGAAGATTACCTTCGTGGAAGAAGCATACCAATATGCATTGAAGGATAAGAAGTTGATGAGAAGGAAAATAAATAATTCCAAAACTTGTGAAAGATATGTAGTGGAGAAAGGAAAAGCTAGTAGCAACAAAGGAAAGTAGATGGAAGAAGAATCAATGCCCAAAAGAAGTAAGGAAGTTTGGAAAAGCACCAAAGAAAATATTTTCCAACAAAAGGTCATGGTAGCAGTAGTAGAGAGTTACTTGGTGAATGTTTCCAATGCGAAGAATTTAGTCATCATGCTTATGAGTCTATGCAAATACAAGAAGGTAACAAGAGGAGTGCAACGAGAAACCACTTGGCACAAGAGGATGAAGAAAGTGATGCACCCCTAAAAGATGAAGAACCTAAAGAAGGTGAATCTCTCATGATCAGGAGAGTGCTAGTAAATCCGAAGGTTTTTGAGGAGGAACCATACAAAAGAAGGTGTCTCTTTCAAATTGTGTGCAAGGCTAGAGGTAAGTGTTGCAAATTTATAGTAGACAATGGTAGTATGAATAATCCAAGCCCAAGCTAGGTTTGAAGAGGTGTAAGCACCCAAGCCCATATAAAGTTTCTTGGTTGCAAAAAGAATATGATATGACTATTAGTGAGAAGTGTTTGATTAATTTTCAGATTGGTTCTTATACGGATGATATCTTGTGTGATGTAGTACCAATGAGTGCTTGTCATGTGTTATTGGGGAGGACATGACAATTTGATAGGGGGGACATTTATGATGGTAGGAAGAATGTATACACCGTCTAGAAATATGGAAAAAAGTATGTGTTGAAATCTATTAAGGAAAAGGAGAAGCAAGTAAAGAAATCAATTTCCATTGTTTGTTGTGGTGCTAGTAAACAACGTATAAAGGAAAAGGAAAACAATAACTATGTTGATGTGAAAACATTCAAGGGGCAGGTTTCAAGAGAAGGTATTATGGGTATGTGTAGGGTATGTAGCTGACGACTTTTTTTATACCCAAAATTGATGAAACAAAAAGGGTTTTTAAAGAAGATGCTCAACTTTCCACCAATATAAATTATGTTTTACTTTGAATTTAATAAATAATTATTATTCATTTTCTATTTGAATTATGACTAAAGTCCTGATTGATAGGCTGATTGAAAAACATCTATAGCTTTCAAACGGTATCACATTTTTGAATCAAACATGCATCACATTCTATGCTTCACATACTATAGGATTAAAAAAAAATTGAATTTCATGAAGTTTTGACCAAGTTAAGGTGGTTATACATACGAAGTTTTATATTTTTAAAAAAAAATAAAAAAATTCATAATTAATTATTTACTTGGAAAAAAATTACAAAAAATATGCATCACATCTAGACACAAGTCATCTACTTATATCTAAAATCTTATAAAAAATATTATCATTTTATTGTGGTTAGGGTGGTCGAGAAACACCTACTTATTTTTTCCCTAAAATTTAAGTACTATTGCATTGAAATTTCAAATTTTCACCAAATAGATTTTATTTTTTTAAATAAACCTAGTAGTTTAGAAACTACATTGAATTTTCTACAAATTCTATTCTTACATATTTTTGAAATAATATAGATAACTTATTCAAATTTTTACATCAAGTTTCCTAACTCTGATTTTTCTAAATTTTTTGCCACTTAAGGGCCTGCTTTTTCCATGATGATCCTGCACATACCCAGAGTAGATACAAAATGAAGGAGATTGAATCTAAAGTTTTAAGAAATTGCTACAGTGAAATGAATATTGTAAAATGTGAAGACAAATAAATTGAATTCTATTTGTAATGTGATTATAATTGTGGATATCAAATAAAATGTATACCTGTGATCTTTTAGGAAATAGAATGGAATTTGTTTCTTTTCTTTGGTATAGATTTAAATTGATATAATTTGACATATACAATTATTAATTATGCCTGACATTAATTAGGACAGAGGATTTCTTGTGTAATTTGTGTTTGAGTATGGTGAATTTGGAAGTTTCAAAATCCATTTGCATCATTTTGAAAAGACTAATTCACCCCCCCTCTCAATCTCTAGGTGTGTTCAACAATTGGTATCAAATACAAGTTCCTCTAATGAATATTAATCACTTAAGGAAAGGTTTGGAATGGCACATTATGGAGCTTAAAAAGGTCCTATGTTTTATGGGATAAACTACAACTTTTGGAACTTGAGAATGGAAGGTCATCTAAACTCTCTAGTGTTTGGTGTTTAACAATCTATTAAGGATGGTTATACTGCTTCTACTACTCCTCCTACAAATCTAGCTAAGATCAGGTTGTATGAGAATAATACCAAGGATAATAATGCTATCATGTGTGGGTTAGCTTATTTAAAACTTTTGAAGGTGATGAATTGTAAAACTAATAATGATGTCTAGGGAAAACTTAGCAACATCTATGAAGGAGGCAATAAAGTAAAGCAAGCCAAGATGAAAAATTTCAAGAGCATATTTGAGACCCTAAGGATTATAGAGGATGAAGACATTGCAAGTTATATGCCCTGGGTGCATGAAGTAGTTATTGGCATCACAGGTCTTGGTGGAGAAGTAAAAGAAGATGAGATTGTGAAGAAAGTTTTGATCTCTCCCTAACTCTTATAGTCATAAGGTGTTTGCTACTGAAGAATCGAAGGATTTAGATCAATATCTAGTAGATGAAATGTTTGGTGCTCTCATAGCCTTTGAAATGAGAGAGTTTGACAAAGATGTTCCAAAGAAGGAAGCTACGTTCAAAACCAATAGAAATATAGAAGATGAATCTATGGATCATAATGATGACATTGATAAAGTTGAAGAAAACTTTGTAAGAATTTTTACGAAAGGCACCAAAAAATACAATGGTAAGTTACTTTTCAAGTGTTTCAATTATGGAAGGATTGGTCATTTTTCATCTACATGTCCCTATAAAGAATATAAAGATGGTAATAAAATAGATAAGGTTAAAAGAGGTCTCTATTCCAAGGAAAGTAGTCATTCCTTAGAAGATGAGGATAATGATTCAAATGATGAAACTCTATTCATGGCCTTGAAAGATGGCAAAAAAAGAGAAATATTGGAGAATGTAAGAGGTTTGTTATCTTACATGCCGATAAGGTTACTAAAAGATCAATAGTAGTATAGAATACCTTTCATGGAAAGGAAGAAAATTCTTGGGTGATTGAGTGGTTGATCTAACTATATATGACTGGTATCAAGAGAAGGTTCATCAGTCTTAAGAAGGTTAATGGTAGAGTTGTTAAGTTTGGTGATGATGATTCAACACAAATTTGTGGAAAGGTTACTATAACAATTGATCGAAAGAACAACACTGAGGATGTCCTTTATTCCAAACGTCAAAAGTACAATATTCTTAGTGTTAGTCAGATGTGAAACAACGGATACAATCATGCAGGAGCATCCTAGGTTTCAAGCAATCTTGCATCAATCAAAAATATCTACATTCATTTTTTCTTGCATTTCAGTAGTTATCTATCAAGACGCAATCTCAGTATTTCATACAACATTATATTGTGTTGTAACATCAGAGCTCACAAAGCAAGGTATATGATCTTCATGGAAACATCTACATCATATCTAGAATTCAAGTGTTTTGGAGATTCCAATATGATGTTATTGCTAATAGAATATCAACTGTATTTGGATAGAGAGGATTCATAGACCAGTCTTGTTTTTTCAAGTGTGTGGAACTACCCTATGACTTGTAGAGCTCAGGAAACCATTTCTTAAGTATGAAAATTTATCGAGGAATCTTCGTTCTAATTCGCATCATGTTTGTCCAAGGATCAAAGGAGAATCTCATGTTTTGGCCGACCTTCACACATTTCATCAACTTTTGGGTTTGAGACCTCTTAGGGTTGACACAAACCTTTTCTAGAGTTGGGAATTGATATATATAGGCATCATGTAGTTACATTGGGCAATCAATCAAGTAGAATGATACAAGTGATAGATAAGGGCTTCAACCCACATTGTATTTTTGGGCTTAACACCATATCTTTCTGTAATCTAAATTTCCATATGTGATTTTCATTCCAATTCTTTGAGTTTCCATTGTGTTTACTCTTGCTACAAGGCTGGATACTCCTATTTTTGTACCCTCCATCCATGAATGCACCAAGTGCTATCAGAGTGAAGTTGTAAACCTTTGGAAGATCAGAGTGAGTTATGGACCTCAGGAGAGGAGAGAGAAGTTGACTGAATGTATTATGTACGATATTTGTGTAGATAGATCACTAACTTGAGGTAGCCTACTTGTGTTTGTCAATAGATCATCGATTGTGAGGCAGTTGCGACCTTGTAGCTAGACCACCGACTTGAGGTCGTTGCACCAGGTCCTAGGAAGAGATGTTGCCAAGGAGAATTCATACTACTCTTAATGTTGCTAGAAATATGGATGAGATGATGGAAATTATGCGAACAATGAAAGTGAGATTGGATGCTATTGAAGAAGACAGAAGAAAAGGCTTAAACCCTAAACCTAATGATGAAAGTGATGATGATGAAGTTCAGGCTATACATAGATCAAGCTAAAGAAACTTCTAAAGAGGAAGAATTAGATCAGATGAAGATGTGTTAGGCTATTTTGAAAATAGGAAAGCGACCTATAATGGAGATTTCAAACTATATCAGTAACCTAAATATAGAGGAGTTGATTGATTGCATGAACAAATTTGAAGAGTACTTTGAATATGAAGAAATTGAAGATCTATAGAGAGTGAGATTTGTGAAGACTAAACTAAAAGGACATGTTGCAATATGGTGGAAGTTCAATTGGAGAGAAACCAGAAAGATAAAGAAAAGACTATGAAATGGGATAGAATGGTGACAAAATTGAATAACTAGTTTATACATGTGGACTATGAGTTGGAGTAGCTGAAGAGATTGCAAAACCTAAGATGGAAGGAAAAGACTGTGAAAGAATACACTAAGGAATTTCATAAGATCATCATTAGGATTGGACATAGTGAAGCAAACAAGGAGAAAGTGGCAAGATATATCAATGGGTTGAGGATGAACATTCAGGAAGAGTTGAGCCTAGTGAGGATGAATTTGATAGAGGAAGCATATTAGTTTACATTAAAGGTGGAGGAAAAGCTAAAAAAGAGACATGAACAGAGGTAGAGAGGAAGATGTGGTAGATTTTAGAGAGGAAGGTTACATTCTAGAGGAGAGAAACCATATACAGAGTAAAACTAGGAAAAAATTTCATACCATAAGGAAGAAAGGGATACCAATTCATACCAGAAGGGAAGAGATGACAAAAATTCTTATCGCCATAACAAAGGAGGCTACAATTCTTACGACAATGATGGATACTAGAGAGATGAGAAAGGATATGACAAGAGAACTTCCAGAGGAACCCATTTTAAGTGCGGAGGTGGACATAAATCATTTGAGTGTCACCAAGAAAGTAAGAAGAATGAAAATCATGCAAGAACTAGATATATAGAAGAAAAACTAGTGAAATCACCAAGTTTCAAAGGAAGTCTTGAGAAGGGAGAATCACTATTCATGAGGAGAGAACTGTTCTAGGAGAAAGAAGTACCTAAGGAAGCACCATAGAGGAAAAGTTTGTTCCAGACTAGATGTAAAGGAGGTAAGTGTTGCAAAGTTATCATTGACAGTGGTAGTACAGATAACCTAATTTCTAATGAAATGGTGATAAATTTGAATTTGGAAAGAAGAAAACATCTGAAACCTTATAGGATAGCTTGGATTCAAGATGAGCACAAGATACTAGTGAGTGAGTAATGTCTAGTGAAATTCAAGATAGGATCATATCATGATGAAGTGTTGTGTGATATTATGTTGATGGATGTATGTCATATGTTTTTGGGTAGACCTTGGTAGTATGATAAGAAAGCTATACATGATGGGAGAAAGAATAGCTATACCATAATATCCAATGGAAAGAGAATCACCTTGAAACCTTTGGAAGATGGACCTAAAAGTGAAGTATGTGGAACAACTAGAATCAATTTCGTAGATGGAAGAAAATTTATGGATGGATTGAGACATGAGAACAAGTGTTTTTCTTTAATTCCAAAGAAGTGCATAGCCTTAGATGCAGAGAGAGTCACAAGAGAAGAAGAACCAATAGAGAGGGAAGTCACTAAAATTTTGATAGAATACCAAGATCTTGTATCAGGAAATGTGTCTGATGGATTACTACCAATTTGAAGTATTAGTCATCATATATATCTTATTCTAGGAGCTAATTTTCCAAACAAAGATGCACATCAGATGACACTCGGAGAGAATGTGGAGCTAAACATATAGATATAGGAACTACTAAAGAAGGGATTGATCAGAGAAAGTATGATCCCATGTGCGGTACCAATTGTACTTGCACCTAAGAAAGATTGAGAATGGATGATGTGTACAGATTCAAGAGCTATCAATAAGATCACAATAAAATATAGATTCTCATTGCCTAGGATGGATGACATCATGGAAGACTACTTTCAAGAAAAATGAGGGATTGTATGAGTGGTTGGTCATGCCATTTAGACTAACTAATGCACCTAGTACATTTATGAGGCTGATGAATGAAGTTTTGAAGAAATTCTTGGGTAAGTTTATCATTGTTTATTTGGATGATATTCATACTTTTAGTAAGACAAGGGAAGAAAATTTGGGGCATATCAGAAAATTATTTTAGAGACTAAGGGAAGATAATTTGTTGATAAACATCAACAAGTGTAGTTCCATGAAGGAAGAACTAGTGTATTTTGGATTTGTGATATGTGTGGAAGGATTGAAGATGGACCCTGAGAAGGTTAGAGCAATAATTGAATGGCCTACATGATGTAGAGAAAGGGTGTAATAGGTTCAACAATCACAATTCAACACAATTCACTCACCTCTTCAAGTCTCAAAACCCAGCAATGGTGGATTTGCATAATTTCACTTGTTTTCAACTTCTAGGTCTCCAAACCTAGTTTTCCAAACACATCTTTTAGAGAAGGCCATTTCACCATTGGAACATAACCTTTTTAGACACCCATTAGCCTTAAATTTAACATATATCCTTTTTGAATATGGTTGTTTTGGACCAAGTTCCTCCAATTAGGTTTGCTATGCCAAAAACAAGGCCAATTAGGCCACTTTTCCAAAGCATATACAAGGAATTCAATCTCCAAGCACTAAAACTCTTCACCAATGGTCTTCACATGTCACATAGTGTCCAATTCAATAGTTTTCATCATCAACCAACACCTAAAAATTATTGTCTTACACTATTACTACTCTACCTAAGCCTAACACATGATGTTAGGCTAGGGCTCAGACAAAAACCCTCCAAACTCTGTCTCTTGCTCCAAAAAACAACAAAAACATTAAAAGAAAACTCATTTCTTCCATTCCACCATGTTTTCACTAAATTCAATGATGGAATAGGTTGTTATGCATTATTTTTGCTACAAACCCTCAAACTTAGGGTTTTACAGGGGGTTTGCAAAGAAACACTTCAAACTGGCTTATTTCTCAATGAAATTCACTCACACCACATTCAAATTGACATAGATTCTTTGCACCAAATTTTCACATGAATTTCAAATTACAATCTCATTGTACGGGGCTGTATAGAATTGGAAACTACAAAAAAACACACAAAATCATAGAAAATAGAGTATTACTTTGTTGTTTGTCCTCCAAAAATGATTCAACAACCTTGCATCAATGTTTGTGAGGATTCTTTTGAAAAGTTCAAACTGAATTCTATTGGAAAAACAAGGACATACAACTGAGAGGGGGGGTGAATCAGTTGTCACATAAGCTTAAACTTTTCAAATTTAACTCTAATATCAGATCTGATGAATAAGAAATTAGCCATAAGCAATTAACACATTAGAGAGACAAAGAACACCAACATTTTTTTACATGGAAACCCTGTTAGGGGAAAAACCACGGTGGATGTTAGTCCACAAGATTATAATCTGCTAAAAGTATAATGAAAAATAATAAGGGGAATGCACATGCATTTAGGCACACTTCCTAGAGCTCACTACTCAATTACAAAATGGGCTCACTACCCAATAGGATAGGATTAAAAATCTAGAGGGTATGAACTGAGAAAATGGCTTCTACTCAAGCCTGATTAGAGTTCCAATTAAGCTCAACACTTCTTCACACTTCATACAATCTTCTTCACACTCTGCTCTACAATCGAATGATATTCACATATACACACATAGGAGCACATGAAGCATCATCTTCATCAATGAACTAATCGCCCTTATATATCCACTACATGAGATTCCATCACAACTTTGTTGGCCAAGAAAATAAATTATATTTGTAATGTCAGGCCATATTCACGACTAAATGTAAGGAAACTTTGCAGCCATAGAATGACAATTTCCACATAACCCAAATCTGAAAACATGCAAGTAAAATACTCAACATCAACATGCAAGAGAATAGACAACATACCCATCAAAGATGACACAAGATATACCCTGGGAAAACCCTCAAGAGGGAAAAACCCAACCTCCAAAAGCATCCACACTCCATGTATTATTCAGCAATGAAAACCCATTACAATACATCTGCAGAGACTCCATGAACACTTTTGAAGCACAAGCTATCCATGCATTCCATGTGACCAAGCATGAATCCACACATCCCATGCCATGCTTCAAACCCTCACACATGCACAAGCTCAACCTACTAACCTACAACAAACTGTCCAAAAAAACAACTACCCTTGTGATTGCTTTTATAGAAACAAGCTCCCACAAAACCACCAAGTGGTATTACATAAACCATGTGCCCAAAACCATGAACTTACAATCATGTGACCCCACATTTAATATTGGGTACTTTATTATATTTTATTATTCCCCAATATTAAATAATTACATTTGACAATTATGTCCCAATGTTACATACAACAAAGTGGCCCCAACATTATAACTCCTTGTGATGCACATTCATCTAGAAAACCCCTAGGTGCACCACACACATAATAAATAAATAAAACATTACAAACATTATGCAAGGTGTACAACACCTAATTCTAACAATCTCCCACTTGTTGTATACATTGCATAAGGGGGTAACAAATAAACTCCATAGGCAACATGTACAATCTAGGAATCCAAGTGCTCCATGTGCTCCATCAAGATACCTATAGCAAGAACCAAGGTGACCACCGTCTCATCCATGAATTCTCCCATCATCCACCATGAAAACTACACTAAGACAAGAACAGATCCAAAGAAACGTCACACTAACTGTCACAAAGAAGCATAAACCTACCTCAACCTGATATCTCAAAACAAAAACACTGAATCCAATATGCACTAGTAGCTGTCAAGAATAAATCACCATAGCTGAAATGACATCCATAGAAAATGCCAACACATCCAACTATCCATACCTCCAAGGTATATATATCATAGTAAACTCATGCCATCACAACATATCCACCCATAAACCGCAATAACAAACTCCATGTGCAAACCTGTCAAAGCATGACATACACATCTAGGAGCTCCCACTGCATGGGCAATCTCAAGATGAATGCAAACCTGGAATGAGCGCATTCAACGTGTCACTTTGTTAACACCCAAAAAAGGAACCATCACAAAGGCATACCAAGTCTACTACCAACATCTCATAGAAGTAAACATGTAGTACCAAGGAACATCCACAATGATAAGCAAAACCTACAAACCAAACACCTGTAGCATGTCCTCCTACACACACACCTCTAAATGCCAACTGTGTCAAGTATGATCTCCATAACACCCCAAAACAAAATCCATAAGCACATCCAGCCATCCAATCACCAAGATCAAACATAGCATATGAAACTAACATGGATGTAAGCATATCAAAACAAGAAGATCAAACTCACTGTAACCATTCCCAAACCAAAGAAATCAGCCCAATAAACCATCTCCTAAACCCAACATGTATAAGGAGATAAACATGCCAACACTCCTCAAATGAACCCTCTAGAACCAAATATCCATGGCTCAAGATCCATATCCATGAGAAGACAAAACCATAAACATAATGCACCTGAAAGAAAAATGGGCAATACCTCTCAAGTGAACCACCGAGTAGACCAAGAGTGGGGAATGAAAATGCTCCTCCAGCATATCCAAGTCATCATGACTCAACCAAGAACACTCTCCTCATCGGTCCATGTTGAACTCACATCCAACCAAGGTGTAGGCTCCCTCGGACTTCCTGCTGAAACCTCATCAAGAGTAACCATCTCAAAAACATGTCTCTAATCACAAGAGAACACCAAGCCTCACCTATGTGTCCAAGTATCCATGAGCACCTATAACCGATCAATCCATGCTAAACACCAAGCAAATGATCAATGTACTCAATACAAAGAGAACCAACCAAGATCAAAGCCATAGCTCCAACTACAGAATCAGGAACATAAACACGACACCATGATCTCACATCCTCTCAAAAGAAGATCACATGCTCAAATCATCATAACATGTACCATGCCACAACTCTAAACTAGTAATCAAGAGTATACCATGACATAATAACAAAACCATTCTACAACCAAGGATCGCCTGTCAAAACCAACAGGTCATAAATAATACCTCAACATCTCCAACACCTGATGTCAAAGAACTCTCACTGTAGCACACAGAATCCAAGAGCTCCTCCATGACACCAAAGATCACCTGCTGAAGATAACCATCCATAATCAACAATGGATCCACATCATTGCCAAATGCTCCCACTGAACCGTGATACCAAGCAATCCCATGGTACCATGATGCACACAATCAACGCATCACTATCATAAGCTCACACAAAACCTGTGAATCCAAGCTCTCAATGACAACATGATAACCATCCTCTAAAGCAAGAAGATACACCGCCAAACCATCACTATCACAAGCTCCCACTAAACCGTGTAACCAAGCTATCCATAACATCATGATACCAATCTCCTAAACCCAAGAAGATACACTGCCACAACCATAATCAGGAACCAATCCAATACCACCAATCAATGCACCTGCATAAACCATCATGACATGCCAAAGTCTCTAAAGCACAAGAAACATCCATGACACCATAATCACCACCAAATGTACTAACAACTCAACCCAACTGCGTCCACATATCTACATAATCATAGTCAACTGCATATATCTCATATCATGAATGTACCTGGTAATACCATCTCATCTCCTTAACATGAAAGCAAAACCAATTAACCAAGTGACTAAACCAAGCCACCAAAACTGAACATGCATCAACACTGAAATATCAAAGGGCAAATACAACCCATATCCAAGTCATAAATGCAGCATGTAAGTATAGACCGCCTACAACATTGCACAACTTGTAGATACAACAATGCAACATACAAATCCAACCATGTACTGATAACTATGTCAAAAAAGAGAATAATCTAAGATGTACAACTAAGCATACAATGAATCCAACATCAAATCTCCAAGATCCGATCATCCATAAACTCACAGTATCACCAAAGTCAAAGAAACTCATAAACAACTCAGATAGAGAAAATAGCAAATAAACCATGCTAAAATATCTTCAAACTTGATCCACTGTAAATTACTCTGAACAAGCTTTCCATTGACTATTTGAAGTCCAAAATCCAACTTCGTATGCACCCCATATGCCCTCGCAAAGCTCAAATAGAACACCTATCTTCCACCAAGAAAAACACTATCAAAACTACAAAAACATGGAACAACACCTATACCACTATGTAGTGCTTAGAACTAGCTTTCCAATGACTATAAGAAGTCAAAATCTGATAACCTGGGTGAAAGTTATGCCCGTTTGAAAAAAAATAGCTATAAAAAGACTAATTACATCCCCTGGTGGCCCACTGACGGCCCGTCGGCGGCGCCCTGGTGGCAGAATTCAAACATATTTAAATCTGGCTTAATTTTTGATAAATAAAAATTCATCACCCCCTTCTATATGGACCCGACGCCAAAATTAAATCTGGCTTGTTATAATTTGAAGTCCGACGGATTAAAGTTTGAAAAAAATGGATTTTTTATTTGTTTAAAATTAATAAAAACCTTTTAAAAAGGTCATCGGCAGTTGGAGGCGCCCGACAATCCCTACCCAAACGGAGGCTGCCGACCGGCATGCCTCCGCCAGCAGGGGGCTGACAGTGGTACCACTATCAGCTCTACCAACTGAGCAAAGGCACAAGGGGAGTCTGTCCCTCCCACAATTTTTTTTTTTTTTTCAATTTTTGGATTTTTCTAAAAAAAATTTGTTTTTGATTTTGCAAGTAAAATAATGCCGATGGGAGAATTTTTATTTTTTTTTCAAATTTTTTTAATATTTTATTTTTCTGCAACTGTACCTTCGACGTTCGTACAGCCGAACAGGGGTTGCATTTTTTTTTCTGTAACCAAAATAGGGAAAATTATATGTCAAAATTTCTCTCTCGACCACCCTGAATCCAACCATGAGGTCCATTTTGTCCCAGGATGTCATCTACAATTTCACCCCCTCAAAACCCTCATTTAAATGCATGACCAAGAAACCCTATTTTGTCAAAATTTTCTCACACCCCAAATCTGCAAACAACCCATCAAACCAACAAACCCAAAATCCTCAGATCTGCAATAAAACACCTGCAAACCCCTATATCTTGCCATTGTCTTTCATTCTCTTACAACCAAGGGTTATCTAATCCACAACCAAAGCTCTGATACCACTTGTAAGGAAACTTTGCAGCCATAGAATGATAATTTCCACATAACCCAAATCTGAAAACATGCAAGTAAAATACTCAACATCAACATGCAAGAGAATAGACAACATACCCATCAAAGATGACACAAAATATACCCTGGGAAAACCCTCAAGAGGGAAAAACCTAGCCTCCAAAAGCATCCACACTCCATGTATTATTCAACGATGAAAACCCATTACAATACATCTGCAGAGACTCCATGAACACTTCTGAAGCACAAGCTATCCATGCATTCCATGAGACCAAGCATGAATCCACACATCCCATGCCATGCTTCAAACCCTCACACATGCACAAGCTCAACCTGCTAACTTGCAGCAAACTATCCAAAAAAACTAAACAACTACCCTTGTGATTTCTTTTATAGAAACAAGCTCCCACAAAACCACCAAGTGGTATTACATAAACCATGTGCCCAAAACCATGAACTTACAATCATGTGACCCCACATTTAATATTGGGTACTTTATTATATTTTATTATTCCCCCAATATTAAATAATTACATTTGACAATTATGTCCCAATGTTACATACAACAAAGTGGCCCCAACATTATAACTCCTTGTGATGCACATTCATCTAGAAAACCCCTAGGTGCACCACACACATAATAAATAAATAAAACATTACAAACATTATGCAAGGTGTACAACACCTAATTCTAACACTAAATTCTTAATGTGAACCCACCAAGGTCGAACACAACATAGTGGAGACCCAAATTAACATCTCCAACATAAAAATACTCTAATTAATTTCACCTCGAATATCCACAACATGCTATCATTGACATGTTGGCCAGGGACATGAAAAATCAAACATGTGCAAGAAAATATCTTCAATCACAAGGTCACCAAATCAAGTGGATGTACCACAAATATAGAGAATGAACTAGAGACATCCAAGAACATCAAGAATCAACAGAGAAGCATCCACAACAACTTAGATAACTAGAATCATACAACCTTCATTTAGGAACACTAACAGAGACAACAAAAATACTTTCAGACCACAACTCACACAAAACTTCATGCGGACCTTTGAAACTTCTGGTACATGATCTAGACATACTCAACAATAAACCCTTTAGTTCACATCAGCTAATCTTTAATAATGTATAGAAAAAAAAATGCCTTCACGACCTACATAGTTCCACTGGGAACCTAAAATACTTTTTCTTATAATTTTCTCAAAATCCTCGACATATACAACAATTGATACACCAAATGCTAATAGTGTTGACATCAATGACAACCACATATCAACAAAACATCCACAACATCCAACAATCTCCCAACAATCTCCCCCTTTGGCATTGATGGCAACACATGATGTGAAAAATACCATCAAGCCAACATACTGACTTCTTTTGCACTTCTCCTCTTAATTGAACTTCTCTCCATAGGGATTTTTCACATTACTCTTCTCCCCCTTTGACATCAATGGCAAAGGTAACCATGACCATTCCATACACATGCTTTGAACCACATATTTGCACACCTGACTACTCCCCCTGAGTAGCAGCCACAAAAACATCAATATGAATCTTGATATATCAATGACACTCATGGATTGATGCAAGTAAATGCATTGTTTAGTTCTTATCAAGAGGGGTAATTACCCCTAGCATTCCTATAAGATACTCAAAAGTACCCTTCGGCAATGGCTTAGTAAATATATCTAAAATCTATTCTTTGGTAGGCACATACTCCAATTTGACTTCTTTTTCATTCAATTTTTCCCTCAGGAAGTGAAACTTGATTGATATATGTTTAGTCTTAGAGTGTAACACCGGATTCCTTGATATATTTATTGCACTTGAGTTGTCACAGCATATGGAGATAGTGGTGCAAGAGCACCTACACCTCATCCTCCATTTTTGCTCATTTGATGAAAACATGTGGTTAGGAGGTTAGAATGAGTATTTTTGAGTCTTTTTTTCATTAATAAGGTCAATCAAGACCATTGAGCAAGATCTAGGGTGAGTTTTTGAGTTTTGAGTCAAAATGTACACAAATGCACTCTTGCACTAAAAGATGCTCTTGTAGCCTTTGAAGGAAAAAACATGAATTTTTATGTGAATGTGAAAGGGTGGGGGTATTAATAATGTAATAAGGCTAATTCCAATCCATTTGAATGGTTTTTAAGGTCTTAGGTCTTTAGGATTGAAAGGTTGCTTCAAATTGCAAAGTTCTCATAATGTAATTTAGAGTAAACTCAACATTTATGATGTAATTATCATTAACCAATGGGTTCCTTCCTTGGAAATCAGTTGAAGGAAGTTGTAAGTGATGGTGAAAAGTTTAAAAAGCCTCCCTTGGGTCGAGGTTGGGAGTTGATGAAGTTTTGAAGCATTAAATATAATAAAAACTCTATTTTTTCTATTTTTACAGCATTTTTTCCTGTTCCCATGCTTGGTACTGTCTGGTACATAATTTTATGGACTCCCAATTGGAATTTTTTGAAAGAGGTAAGATTCTACTTTCTTTTGGCGGTGATTTGGCTCATTTTCATTAAGTATTGAGTAAGTTACATCAATTTTAGTGAAAGTGGGTCTAAAACCTTGCAAAACAAGGGTTTGGTCACCAAAATGGATGTAATTCCCATTTCCATCATGGGAAAAATCTGAAACTTGGTGGATTGGTAGATTTAGTAATCCTTTACATTCTGAAATTTTTTTCAAAGAAAAATATGGAGGTTTGCAAAAGTTATGTGATTCCCTAGGTCTAGTTTTTGCCTTGTATAGTCCAAAATGTGATCATTTGAATAAATTTTTTGTTGATTTCTGATTATATGAGTAAATATAATGGATCGAAAGCATGTAACAGGTCTTGGATAACCTATTGAAGTATTTTAAATGCATTAGGGGTGTTGGGGTGTGCCTTTACAAGTTGATTACTTCTTTACAAAAGCCAAATGAAGCCTTTTGGTGGCTTGTTAATTAGTTATTTGATACACTTGCTCTTTATGTTTGGTCCTATGATTTTGGGGATCTATAGGGGTCTATGTAAGAATTATAAAACATGGTTTCTTTCTCTATTATTTTCCTTTAACAAATTTTTATCATGACTATCCTATTGGTGAGTGCTAGAAGGAATGCATGGATAGTATGGCAGCAATGGGGGAATGAGAGTTTCTATGAGCAAAGGTTGGTTGGTTGTTCATGTTTTGTCATATTAAGAGTGTCCAAATCATCCCCAAGTCCTATAGTGATTTCTAGTTTTGTGAGTCAAGTTGTATCATCGGATTGTCTTATTGAAGGGTATAGTTGAACAACTGTGTCAAGTTGGGTGCTTACCCTGCTACTCTGCATTAGATAGGCTCTTCAAGTATCACTCTGATATCTCTCAGCATCTATCCATATTACTTGAGTACAATTGTTTGTAGCAACAACATATTTTTCTTCAACACTAGATAAAGAAATGGAACTCTACTTTTTGCTCAACCAGGACACTAGCTTCTTCCCTAGGAAGAAAGTATCACCACTAGTACTTTTTATATCATCCACATCACTAGCCTAATCAGCATCAGTGTATGCAGAAAAAGTGAGATCATCATTTTTTGGATACCAAATTCCAAAGTCAATTGTTTCTTTCAAATATCTAAAGATTCTTTTGAAAACAGTCACATGTGATTCTTTTGGATCAATTTGAAATCTAGCAACCATACATACAACATTCATAATGTTTGGTATAGTCTAAGTCAAGTAGAGCAATCCACCAATCATTGACCTATACCTAGTTTGATTTTCCTTAGGAGAGTCATCATTTTGTGTCAACTTACATCTAGTCACCATAGGGGTACCAACAGGTTTGGACTCTTCCATTCCAAACTTCTTCAACAATTCTCTCACATATTTGGACTGAGATATGAAAATCCCTTCGTACAAATGAGTAATTTGAAATCCCAGAAAGAACTTCATTTCACTAATCATGCTCATCTCAAATTCATTCTTCATCTCATCAACAAACTTCATGCATAGATTATCATCTCCAAAAATGATGTCATCAACAAATACTTCTATGATTAACTCCTTATCATGATCTAATTTGAAGTTTAAGTTACTATCAACAGTACCTTTAGTGAATCCAAGCTTTAGTAGGTATTTGTCCAATATAGCGTACCAGGCTCTAGGGGCTTGTTTAATTCCATATAAAGCTTTCTTCAACCTGCAAACCATATCTCCTTTGTCTGTTAGCTGAAATCCATCTGTTTGTTCAATGTACACTTCTTCTTCTTCTAGTTCACCATTCAAAAATGCAGAATTTACATCCATTTGATAGACTTTATAGTTCTTGTGTGCAATATAAGCAAGAAATAATCTCACAACTTCAATTCTAGCAATAAGAAAAAAGGTTTCTTCAAAATCAATACCTTCCATTTGATAGTACCCTTTACATACTAGTCTTGCTTTATTCTAGACCACTACACCTTCTTCATTCAGCTTGTTTATGAATACCCACTTAGTACCAATCACATTATTGTCTTTAGGCCTAGGAACCAGTAGCCATGTGTCATTCTTCTCAATCTATGTCATCTCTTCCTTCATAGCTTCCAACCAGTGTTCATCTTGACAAGCTTTAGTGACACTCTTAGGTTCAATCTTGGAAATCAGAAAATATTCTTCTGCAATCTTTCTTCTAGTTTGTACTCCTTTACTTTTATCTCCTATGATTTGACTTTCAGAGTGATTCAACTTTACATAACTTTGAGTCTTGGTACTTTCTCAGACCTTTGTGTCTTCTAAACTTTCTTCTACACTTGCACTTGTCTAGGCCTCCTAACTAACTTGATTTACCGGAACAACTTGTGGTTGCTTCACTGGAACATATGGAATAATCTGAAGTAGATTCAGTGTCTGAGTGTTCTTTACTTGATTTGTGTTGTCTTCATTTGAATCATAGTTGCATCGTCTGGATGATTTGATAGAGTTCTCATCAACTCTAACATTTGTACTCTCAACAATCTTTCTCAGTCTTTTGTTCTAGCACCGGTATGCCTTGCTCTTAGTGGAGTAACCTAGGAAGATCCCTTCATTACTTTTAGCATAAACTTGACTATATCATCATCTCTCCTAATATAACATTTGCTTCCAATGATCTTGAAATACTTAACAGTAGGCTTGTGACCAAACCATAATTCATAAGGGGTCTTACCAAAATTACCATTCACATTTACCCAATTCAAAGTATACACATCAGTGCTTACCGCTTCACTCCAGTACATCTGAGACACATTCCCTTCCATCATCATTGTTCTGGCAACATCCAGAATTGTTTTATTCTTTCTTTCTGCAACTCCATTATGTTGAGGGGTTCAGGGAGTAGATAATTGTCTTTTAATTCCATGTTCTTCACAATAAGAGTTGAACTCCTTGGAAATGAATTCACCACCTCTGTCAGATCTCAGGCACTTGATTCTCAAACCTTTTTCATTTTCTGCCATAGCCTTAAAGCTTTTGATCTTATCTAATGCTTCACATTTTTCTCTCAAAAAGGAAACCAAAATCATTCTAGAGTAATCATCAATAACTAGCATAAAATACCTTTCTCCATGAATACTTCTAACTCTAGAGGGACCACAAAGATCAGTATGTAGTAGTTCTAGCACATTATTTGAATGAAATTGTTTGCTTCAGAAGGAGACTCTAGTTTGTTTACCCATTTGACATTCTTTACAGATTCCATTAGCAGGCTTCAATAACCTAGGTAGATCTCTTACTGCTTGAGTAGAACTTATTTTGATAATGTTGTCAAAGTTTACATGACACAATCTCCTATGCCACAACCAACTTTCATCTACTTGAGCAATTAAGCAACTTCCACTAGCAGTATTCAAGTGAAAAATATTACCTTTAGTTTACACACCAGTAGCAATCATGTTTCTAGAACTCCCACGAATCTTGCATTTTCCATTCTTGAACTATAGATCATATTCCTTGTGTACTGTCTATCCAACACTCAACAAGTTGTGCTTTAGGTCTTCAACATACAAGACATCATCAGTATTATATTGACCACCAAAGGCTAATAGATCCTTTGCCATGAATCACACCAACATTGTTATCTCCAAATCTTACAACCCCATTGTCATACTTATCTAGACTCACAAACTTACTTGTGTCACTGGTCATGTGATGTGAGCATCCACTATCAATGACCCACTCATTTTCTTCAATTCGGGTTGCAAGAGCTTTCTCATCTCTAGTAGATTCAGTAGCCATAGGATTATTTTCAATGGTAGCAATGAAATTCCATTCTTCTTCATTTCCATTATCTTTATCAGACTCATCATCAATTACTACAAAAAAGTAGCATCTCTTTTGGAATCTAGACTTTCTAGGCTTAGACTTAGGAACTCTTTTAGGAAATCTTGATGCAAAATGACCTATTTTACTGCATGAAAAACATTTAATAGGCAATACATCTTCATACTTACCTTTTCCTTCTTGCTTTGCAATCAATGCTTCCAATTATTCTACTTCTCTTTCTTTTTCTTCAAGCTATTTCAGTTCTTCATCATATTTGGATATCTTTCTAGAGCTCTCTCCCAAACTATATCTTTGCCTGTAACTTCCAGATATAGTAGATTTGAATGCAAATTTAGTCTTCGGTGTTGATTCACCAAACTCACTAATTTCAAAAGCAACAAGCTTCCCTATAGTGTATCTCTTGTCATCTTGTTTACTGACATGAATTCTTCAATAGCATGAACTTTCATTTTGTAGGAAGGAGGCAAGGATCTAAGTATCTTAGCCACAATTTCATCTTCTTCCACAGAACCACTGACACATGTAATACCCATCACTATCTCATTTACTCTCTGCATAAAAGAAGCAATATTTTCATCTTCTCCCATCTTAAAATTCTCATATTTACCTTTCAAGCTCTGTAGCTTAGCCATCTTCACATGTGCATCACCTTCATAAAAAGTTTCCAATTTCATCCAAATCTCACTAGTTGTCTGCATACCTAACACATTAGCCATCTCTGAATTTTTCAGAGTGCTCAACAAAGCTTCAATAGCCCTAACATTGTTTTTAGCATCTTTGATTTCATCAAAAAGAGAGGGACCATTATGAGGAATAACATATGGATCTTTTGTAATCTTTGAGTAGGCTTCACCAATACATCTTAGGTGCCATTACATCCTAAATTTCCATAGTGAGTAGTTGGTGCCATCAAATCTAGGACTATCCTTCTTGAATTTTAACATCCCGAATCACCTCAAGCTATTAAACTTCTTCAGAGGAACTAGCTCTAATACCAATTGTTGGCAAAACAAGGATAGACAACTAAGAGGGGGGGTGAACCAGTTGTCATAGAAACTTAAAATTTTCAAATTTAACTTAACTCTAATCTCAGATCTGATGAATAAGAAATTAACCAGAAGCAATTAACACATCAAAGAGACAAAGAACACCAATATTTTTTTACGTGGAAACCCTATTAGGGGAAAAACCATGGTGGATGTTAGTCCACAAGATTATACTCTGCTAAAAGTATAATGAGAAATAATAAGGGGAATGCACATGCATTCAAGCACACTGCCTAAAGCTCACTTCTCAATTACAAAAGGGGATCATTTCCCAATAGGATAAAATTAAAAATACAAAGGGTATGAACTAAGAAAATGGCTTCTTCTCAAGCCTGATTACAATTCTAATTAAGCTCAACACTTCTTCACACTTTGCACAATCTCCTTCACACATCACACAATCTTCTTCACACTCTTCTCTACAATCAAATGATATTCACATATACACACATAGGATCACATGAAGTATCATCTTCATCAATGACCTAATCGCCCTTATATATCCACTACATGAGATTCCATCACAACTTCATTGGCCAAGAAAATACTTTATATTTTTAATGTCAGCCTAAATTAACAACCAAATTCTTAATGCTAACCCACCAAGGCCATCCACAACATAGTGGAGACCCAAATTAACATCTCCAACATAAAAATACTTTAATTATTTTCACCTTGAAAATATGCAACATGCTATCATTAACATGTTAGCTAGGGACATGAAAAACTGAAGATGCACAAGAAAAGATCTTCAATCATGAGCTCACCGGATCAAGTGGACATACCACAAAGATAGAGAATGAACTAGAGACATCTGAGAACACCAAGAAACAACATAGAAGCATCCATAACAACTTAGATAACCAAAATCATACAATCTTCATTCAGGAACACTGACAAAGACAACAAAAATATTGTTAGACCACAACTCACACAAAACTGCATGTGAACCTCTGAAACTTTTGGTAGATGATCTAGACATACTAAAAAATAAATCCTTTAATCCACATCAACTAATCATTAATGTATAGAACAAAATTCCTTCATGACCTACAAAGTTCCGCTAGGAACCTAGAATTATTTTTCTTATAATTTTCTCAAAATCCTCGACATATACAAGAATTGATACACCAAATGCTAATAGTATTGACATCAATGACAACCACATATCAACAACACATACACAGCATCCAACAATCTCCCAACAAATTATAATGGTCTACAACAATATTTCAAATAGGTAACTTTTACAAAACATTACTAAAGGACCCTACATGACACAAAAATATTGTAAATGGTCTTCATTTGACCTTATTACATCAACCAAGTGACAAAACACACAAAACACCAACCTAGACACCAAATGACAACAATTTAAAGAAAAAATGCCATGGTGCCCATACACCATACACCCAGAGAGGAAAAATTCTTAGGTTCCACCTGAGATTATCTCCTATACTGAAGTCCCATTCTTTTTAATATCTTCTTCAAACATCCATGTTGCATCCTTAGAAGTTAAACCATGCCATTTGACAAGATACTCATTGTAAACTTTATGCCTAGTTCTTTTGACCTCCTTAGTGTCCAAAATTGCTTCAAGCTTTAATGGTTCAGTAGGAGGTAGATCTCTAACCCAATCATCATTAGCAACATCAGCATCAACACATGTACCTACATCCACAAATCCCTTCAAAGGGTATAGGTCAACAACATTAAATATAAGAGAGATAACGACTCCAAGAGGGAGTTTTGTCTCATATGCATTGACCCCAATCTTATGGACCACTTTGCAAGGTCCAATTTTCTTCATACCAGCTTTGTATATTTTCCTTTTGGCAACCTTTCCTTCTTCAAGTGTGCAAGTACCAAATCCCCCACCTTAAATTGCACATCTCTTCTCTTCAAATTATCTTGCTTCTTGTACTTCTCAACACTTTTATGCAAGTTTTCTTTGACTTGATGATGGATCTCTCTCATGGCTTTTACAAATGCCTCTCCTTCAACACTTCTCTTCTCCATCCCTACCAAATACCTAAGCTCAAAGAAACCTCTTGGTTTTATACCATATACCACTTCAAAAGGAATTTTCCTTATGCTCCTATTGATTGAATCATTGTAAGCATATTCAACTTGAGGAAGAACTAAGTCCCATTGTTTCCCATGCTCCTTTGTGAGACGTCTCAATAGGTTTCCAAGTGATCTATTGACCACCTTAGTCCTCCCATCCATTTGTGGATGGTAGAAATTACTGAAAGGAAAATTGGTTCCAAGTTTCCTCTGAAGTGTCCTCCAAAAGTGACTAATAAAATTTGAGTCCTTGTCTAAAAAAATTGTTAGCGAAAGATCATGAATCTTTACTATTTCCATAAAGAACAACCCTGCAATATGAGAAGTATTATTTGTAAACTTGCAAGGAATGAAATGAGCCATTTTACTGAACCTATCAACCACAACAAATACACTATCATATCCCCTTTGGGTTCTTGGCAGTCCTAATACAAACCCATACTTAAACTTTCCAACGATCTGTTAGGAATTGGTAGGGGCTAATATATTCCTACATTGGGAGTAGAACCCTTGGCTTTTTGGAAAATTGTGCAACTTCCAACAAAATTTCTAACATCTACTTGCATTCTTGGACAAAAATAGAACCTTCTTACCTAATCAAACATTTTTTCAATCCCAAAATACCCTCCAAGGCTTCCACAATGTTTCTCCTTTATCAAATTTTGTCTCATATAGTACCCTAGTATACATAACCGAGCTCCTTTAAATAGAAAACCATCTTACAACAAAAAATTAATATACTCATCATGGAAAATATCTTTAAACTGATTACAAATAGAAAATACCTCCTTGAAGTCATCATCTTCAACATACATGTCTTTCAATGCATCTATTCCCACACTCTAAAGTTGTATATCATGTACTAGCATTGTCCTCTAGCAAAGAGTATCAACAACCTTGTTGGCTTGGCCCTTCTTTCATTTTATGTTGAATGTATAACTCTGCAAATATTCAACCCACTTTTCATGTGTGCGATTCAATTTGTCTTGACTGTTTAAAAATTACAAGGCATGATTTTTGGTGAACACTATGAATTCCTTGGGAAAAAGGTAGTGCCTCCACCTCTTAAGAGCCTGCACCATTGCATACAACTCTAGATCATATGATGAATACTTTCTTTTAGCTTCATTAATATTTTCATTGAAGAAAGTCATCGGTTTGCCTTCTTGGCTTAACACTGCACCTATTACAAAACCACTTGAATCACATTCTATGGTGAAAACCTTGTTAAAATAAGTTAAAGCAAGGATTGGTTGTTGTGCCACTCTAGTTTGCAGATATTCAAAGCCGTTCTTTGACTCATTAGTCCACTAAAATTTATTTCTTTTGTCTCCCTTAATGGTGTCAATGATAGGTGAGAAAATATGACTAAAATTCTTAATGAATTTTCTATAGAAACTTGCAAGCCCATGAAAGATTCTAACCTCTCCTACTGACTTTGGAGTTATCCAACTGAGTATTTCATCTACTTTTGTGGGATCCATCTTCAATGAACCCTTGGAGATCACAAAACTAAGATATGTTAGTTCTTCTTTCATAAATTCACACTTTTTGAGATTTATCATCAATTTTTCCTCATGCAATCTCTGCAAGACCATGTCAAGGTGTTTCAAGTGCTCTTCCTTTGTTTTGTTAAACATAGGTATGTCATCCAGGTATACAACAACAAATCTTCCAATGAAAGGCTTCAACACTTCATTCATAAATCTCATAAGGGTACTCAGAGCATTTGAAAGTCCAAAGGGCATCACCATCCATTCATATAGGCCCTCATTATTTTTAAATGTAGTTTTCCATTCATCGCCTTCCCTTATCCTAATCTGATGATACCCACTTTTTAAGTCAATCTTTGAGAAAGATCATGCATCTCCCTAACAATCCATTAAATCCTCCATCCTAGGAATTGGGAACCTATATCTAATGGTGATTTTGTTTATGGCCCTTGAGTTAGTACGCATCCTCCAATCCCCATCCCTTTTAGGAGCTAAAACTATAGGGACAACATAATGACTCAAGATTTCCCTAATTAGGCCTTTATCCAACAATTCTTGAACTTGTCTCCTTATTTCTTCATTTTGTTCAGGGGTCATTTTATATGTAGCCTTATTTGGAAAATTGGAACCATGGATTAGATCAATATGACGATTGAAATCTCTCATGGGAGGAAAATAACTTGGCAACTCATTCACTGCAATGTATTTGTACTTATCTAACAGGGCTTGAACTTCACTAGGTATACCTTCCACTTTATTTGTTGCTAAAATAGATTTGGACTTAGGTTTGATTACCAAGGAAAATCCCTGACCTCCTTCATCCTTCAAAGTTTTCAAAAAATCCTTTTCTCCCACTACCATGACACTAGAACCAACTTGTTAGCCAAACTCTTCATCTTGTAGGGGTGTCAAAGTGTATGAGGTACCATCTTTATCTATTACAGAGATATCCTTATGCCCATCATGCTTGGCCTTTATGTCATACTGCCAGGGCCTTCCTAGCAACACGTGACAAACATCCATTGGGATGATGTCACAAAGGATTTTGTCTCTCTAACCCCCAATATTGAACTTTACCCATGACTACTCATTTACCAAGACTTGTTAACCTTTATTTAGCCATGACACTTTGTATGGTGTGGGGTGAGGAATTCTTTTCATATTCAATTTTTCAACCATTTCTGAAGACACCAAGTTATTAGTAGAACCTGAATCTACAACTACTTTGCATACCTTTCCATGTGACTTGCATGTGGTCTTGAAAAAGGATTTCCTTTGTGGAGGTTCTTTGGTTGTAGGCACTTTAACAAGTGTTCTCCTCGTCATTAATGACTCACCTACCTCAAGGTAAGCATGCTGAGATGGTGAATTAGCACTTTTAGTTTCCTCTTCATGCACAATTTGAGTCTGTCACTCACCACCATGAGAGCTTGATGCTTGTTTGTCAGGGAACTTCCAAATTGGGTGTCCAAATTGATTGCAATTGTAACATTTTCCTGAGAAGGTGTTGGATTCTATCCCTTGTCCACCAAACCTTCCTCTACCACTTGAATCACCACTTTATTCTTGATGGCTACTCGATTCACTTTGTTGCTTTTGTGACTGCCCTCTTGCACCAAAGTTGCCTCTACCTTTGAATTTTTTCCCTCTTCCTCTTCCTTGTTGCTCTTTCCTTCTTTTGATGATTTCCTCTACCTTGAAAACCAATTGGAAACACTCCTCAACTATCTTAGGAGTTGTAAGGCCAATTTCATCTTAGATATTGAGCCTAAGCCCATTCAAATATCTTTTCATCTTCTCTACCTCATCTTCGATATGTCCTTCCCTTATGCTCAAATTATGGAATTCCTCAGTATATACCATCACATCTAACTCCTTTTGCTTCAAATTTTGCAGCTTTCTAAAAGTTTGTATTGCATAATCTGTAGGTAGGAATTGTTTCTTCACTTTGGCCACCATTTTGTCCCATGAATTTATCTTTGTCTTTCCCTTCTTGACTGTATCTTCTTAGACATAGTTCCACCATGCTAGGGAAGTTCCCTTCAATTTGGTTTTTCAAAAATCTCACCTTCTTATCCTCTTGTACCTCCTCAAATTCAAAGAAGTTTCCAAAGCATCTATCCAAGCCAAAGCTTCCTCACTATCCATCTTACCACCATACATAGCATCCCCCTTGATAGCGTTTAGCATCTTAACCATTCTCATTTCCTCAGGGTCCAATTCCTCCTCATCATGGACTCCTACTAGAGGGTTCTCACTTTCACCCTCATCCTCCTAATCACTTTGGTCACCATTGACCATTCCTCTTCTCTAATTCTTCTCTAGGGTTGCTATTCTGGCTAGGGTTGCTTCTTGAGACTTCTTATAGATCCTATTCTTCTAGAGTAACCGTTCTTTTATTTCTTTAACCTCCTTGGTCGTTGGATTATTCTTTGGAGGCATCTTGCTTATGCCAATTCTCATTCACTTTCCCACTTTCAATTAGAACCTATGCTCTAATACCACTTGATGTAGAGAAGGAGTGGAATAGGTTCAACAATCACAATTCAACACAATTCACTCACCTCTTCAAGTCTCAAAGCCCAACAATGGTGGATTTGCACAATTTCACTTGTTTTCAACTTCTAGGTCTCCAAACCTAGTTTTCCAAGCACATATTTTAGAGAATGTTTTTTCACCATTGGACCAACATTTTTTCAGACACCCATTAGGCTTAAATTTAACATATCTCCTTTATGACTATGGTTGTTTTGGACCAAATTCCTCCAATTCAGTCTGCTACACCAAAAACAAGGCCAATTAGGCCACTTTTCCAAAGCATCTACAAGGAATTCAATCTCAAAATGCCAAAACTACTCACCAGAGGTCTTCACATGTCACATAGGGTCCAATTCAATATTTTTCATCATCAACTAGCACCTACAAATTATTGTCATACACTATTACTACTCTACCTAAGCCTAACACATGAAGATGTTAGGCTAGGGATCAAACAAAAACCCTCCAAACTCCATCTCCTGCTCCAAAACACAACAAAAGCATCAAAAGAAAACTCATTTCTTCCATTCCACCAAGTTTGTCCTGAATTCAATGGTGGAATGGGTTGGTATGCATGATTTTTGCTACAAACCCTCAAACTTAGGGTTTTACAGGAGGTTTGCAAAGAAACACTTCAAACTAGCTTATTTCTCAATGAAATTCACTCACACCACATTTAAATTGAAGTAGATTCTTTGAACTAACTTTCACATGAATTTTAGATCACAATCTCACTATACGGGGTCCGTACAGAACTAGAAACTACATAAAAAGACACAAAATCACATAAAATGAAGTATTACTTTATTGTTTTTCCTCCAAAAATGATTCAACAACCTTTCCTCAATGTTTGTGAGGCTTATTTAAACAATTTCCAACTGAATTCTAATGGTCTACAACCATATTTCAAATAGGTGACCATTCATCTTCTTCACAATGCCAAAATTGTCAAGTTGCAAAGCAACTTTTACATCATTGTAACAACTTTTACAAAACATTACTAGAGGACCCTACATGACACACAAACATTGTAAATGGTCTTTATTTGAACTTATTACATCAACCAAGTGAAAAAACACACAAAACGCTAACCTAAACACCAAATGACAATAACTTGAAGCAAAAATGTCATGGTGCCCTTGCACCACTACATCTATGAATGTTGGAGAAGTAAGATCATTTCATGGACTAGAAAAGTTTCTTACCAGAAGCTCATCAAAAAATTTAGTGGTATTTGTAACCTATGATAGAGACAATGAGTGGAGACTGGAAGGAATTCAAGTGGACATCAAGAGCACAAAAGAGTTTTGAGTTTGTTGAAGTAGAAGGTGATAGAACAACCTGTGTTGGCATTACTAGACTTTAATAAGGTATTCCAAGTAGATTGTGATGCTAGTGGAAGTGCAATAGGAGCTATGTTAAGTTAGGAAGGGAGAACGATAGTCTAATTCAATGAAAAATTGAATGATTCCAGGAGAAGATATTTAGTTTATGACCAAGAACTCTATGCAATTATACAAGCCTTGAGGAAGTGGAGAGATTACCTATTGCCTAAGGAGTTTGCATTGTGCAAGGATCATCAAGCTTTACAATATTTGAATAGTCAAGGGAAGTTGAACTAGAGGAAGCATTGAAGTGGAAAGTCAAATAAGGTTGTAGATGCATTAAGCAAAAGGAGTCTGTTGATAGAGATGAGAGTTGGAGTATTAGGTTTTGAAGAACTAAAGCACATGTATGAGGATGACATTGACTTTGTGGAGGCATGGAAGGCTTGCAAGGACCTATGGAGTTGGATAGAAGCAAATGGTTGGATTATTTCATTCAAGAAGGTATGTTGTTAAGGAAAAATTAGTTATGTATCCCTAGAAGTTCAATGAGAGAGAATTTGATCAAGGAAAAGCATTCCAGAGGATTAGCAAGACATTTTGGAATGTATAAGACCATATCATTGGTGAATGAGAATTATTTTTGGCTACAGTTGTATAAGGACGTCAAGAAGTATGTTTAGAGTTGCAAGATTTGTCAAGTTGCAAAAGGAAATAGTTAGAACACTAGGAAGTATACGCCATTAATAGTACCAGAGAGACCATGGGAGGATATTAGCATGGATGTTGTGTTGGGATTATCTAGGACACCGAGAGGATTTTCTTCTATATTTGTCGTTTTGGATTTTTTTTTTAAGATGGCACATTTCATACCCTGTAAGAAAACCAATTATGCAATACATGTTGCAAACCTATTTCTCAAGGAGATTGTGAGATTACATGGACTACCAAAGAGCATAGTATCAGACCAAGACACTAAGTTCGCTGGATATTTCTAGAGAACATTTCAGAAGAAGATGAAGACTATTTTGAAGTATAGTTCAACATGTCACCCACAAATAGATGGACACACAAAAGTGGTAAATAGGAGTTTTGGGAACTTGTTGAGGGGTTTGATTGAAGGAAAAGTAGGAAATTGGGACTTAATACTACCACAAGCAAAATTTGCATACAACAATTCAGTAAATCAGAGCATAGGGAAGAACCATTTGAAATTGTGACAAGACAACAACCTAGAGTAGCAAAGTTGAGGGACATCAGTATGGAGAATAAAAGGAGTGTGGAGATAGAAGAATTTGCAGGATTCATGGAAGAAATGCATACTCAAGTTAAGGAGCACCTGGAGAAGATGAACAATACCTACAAGGAGAAAGCAAATAAGAAGAGAAGGCATAAGGATTTTGCAATAGGAGAGGAAGTAATGGTATATCTAAGAAAAGAGAGATTTCCAGTTGGGACATATAACAAGTTGAAGATGAAGATGTTTGGACCTTGTAAAATCATCATGAAGTTTGATTCTAGAAATGCATATGAAGTGAACTACCAAAGGAATTTGGCATATCACCTATATTTAGCATTGCAAACCTATACCAGTATCATGAAGGAGAGTCACTAGAGGATAGAGAAGTTGGTTTGTTAGACCAGATAGCACATCATCTGGAGGAAATTGAGGAATTTTTAGATAAAAGAGTTGTTGTAGTACCAGAGGAAGGAAATACAAGGAATATCTAGTCATATGGAAATGAAGACCAGAGGAAGATTCATAATGGATTTCTTAGGCTGAGGTGGACTACATTGGTTTTCCTCTAGCCCCAAGAAAGTGAGAGGAACACTTTTCCTCAACCTTGGGTGTCAGATGTAGGAGCATCCCAGGTTTCAAGCAATCTTGCATCAACCAAAAATATTTGCATTCATGTTTTCTTGCATTTTAGTACTTATCTGTCAAGACCCATTCTTGCTATTTCATATCACATTGTACTGTATTGTAACATTAGAGCTTGTGGAGTAGGGTATATGATCTTCATGGAAACATTTACATCATATCTAGAATTCAAGTGTTTTGGAGATTCCACTACAAAGTTATCGCTAATAGAGTATCAGTTGTATTTGGACAAAGAGCATTCACATACTAGTCTTGGCTTTTCAAGTGTGCAGACCTACCCCATGACTTGTGCAGCTTAGGAAACCATTTCTTAAGGATGCACATTCATCAAGGAACCTTCATTCTGATCTGCAATCATGTTTTTCCAAGGATCAAAGGAGAATATCATGTTTTGGCCGACCTTCACATGTTTTATCAACTTTGGGGTTTGAGACCTCTTCGGGCTAACACAAACCTTTTCTAGAGTTGGGAATTGATATATATAGGCATCATGTAGTTGCATTGGTCAATCAATCAATCAATCAATCAATCAAGTAGAAGGATAGAAGTGATAGATAAGTTATTCAACCTGCATTGTATTTATGGGCTTAACACCATATCTTTCTATAATTTGAAGCCGAAAGGCAGGGTATGTTGCCAGTGAATAATTGATCATTATCTAAATTGCCATGTGTGATTGCTATTCCAATTCTTTGAGTTTCCATTGTATTTACTCTTGCTGCAAGGCTAGATAGTCCTACTTTTGGACCCTCTATCCTTAATTGCACCATAAAATCTTACATTTCATGCCAATGGTTGTGATATTAGAAATGTAGGATCCAAAACATTAGTGGTAGAGGGAACTAGGACAAATGGAAATGTCTATCATCTAAAGGAGGCAAATGGAAGAATCTTCTTATTGGATTAGTCTGGAGAGTGTTGGCTGTGTCACAAAAGGCTGGGACATATCAAATTTGAGAATATGGTAAAGATCACGTTTCTTCTCATGTTGTGAGAGATATGCCTAGCTAAGATAATCAAGCCTACAAACACTTTATGTAAGGAGTGTCAAATGTGAAAGCAAACAAGGACAAGTTTCAAGAGCAAGGAGTGCTCTACTACAATGCCATTGGAGTTGATTCACACTAACCTTTGCAGACCTACAAGAACAAGGAGTCAACAAGGTGAAAGATATTTCATGTTACTTATTGATGATTACACTAGAATGACTTGGGTTACATTTTTAAGAGATAAATTAGAAGCTTTTGATGAGTTTAAAATATTCAAATAAAAAGTAGAGAATGAGATGGATGCTAAGATCAAATGCTTAAGATTAGATAGAGGAGGTGAATTTACTTCAAATAAATTTAATTATTTTTGTGAAGATCATGGTATTAGGAGACATTTGTATGCTCCTAGAATCCCTCAGCAGAACATTTGTGGTAGTGGAAAGGAAGAATATCACTATGTAAGAGATGGATCTAGGGCTATGTTGAAAGATGTTAATCTTCCTTATATGTATTGGAAGGAAGCAGTTTACCATGCTATGTATTTACTTAATAGAGTGTAGCTAAGGGTTAATAAAACCAATACCCCTTATGAGCTATGGTATTGAACACCCCCCACTATTAGATACTTCAGAACTTTTGGAAACAAATTTTATATTAGGAGAGATGAAGGAGACCTTCAAAAGTTTTATTCAAGGTGTGATGAAGGGATTTTTATTGGTTACTTAACTAGGAGTGGGTATGTACAAGATCATGATGGGCCAAAAAGTGGTGATATGATGGGTATTTGTAGGGTATGTGGCTAATGACTTTTTTTTACCAAAAATTGATGAAACAAAAAGGGTTTTTAAAGGAGATTTGCATCTTTCCAACAATATAAATTATGCTTTACTTTGAATTTAATAAATAATTATTATTCATTTTCTATTTGAATTACGACTGAAGTCTTGATTGATAGGTTGATTGAAAAACATCTATAGATTTTAAATGGTATCACATTTTTTGAATCTGAAACATGCGTCACATTCTATGCTTTGCATACTATAGGATTAAAAAAACAAAAATTGAATTTAATAAATTTTTGGCCAAGCTAAGGTGGTCAAATGTACGAGTTTTTATATTTTTTAAAAGTTGTAATAAAAAAATTCATAATTAATTATTTACTTGGAAAAAATTACAAAAAATATGCATCCCATTGGGACATGAATCCTCTACTTATATCTAAAATATTATAAAAATATATTATCATTTTATTGTGGTTAGGATAGTCAGACAGACACCTACTAATTTTTTCCCTAAAATTTAAGTACTACTGCATTGAAATTTCAAATTTTCACCAAATAGATTTTTTTTTTCTTAAATAAACCTAGTAGTTTAGAATCTACATTCAATTTTATTTAGATTCTATTCTTACATATTTTTGACATAATATATATAACTTATTCAAATTTTTATGTCAAGTTGACTAACTCTGATTTTTTTAATTTTTGGCCACTTAAGGGCTTGTTTTTTCCATGATGATCCTGCACATACCTGATTAAGGCTACAGATGCTCAAATAGAGATTAGGAAAGATGATTGAAAGCATAAATGTTAAGGTAGATGAATATTTGTATCATATCTCACACTTGAACAAGAGGTTTTCATATCAAATATACCTCCCTTCATTGAAGGAGGAAAAAAGAGAAGGAAATAGAACCAATGAATGTTTTCAAGATTCCAACAAAGTATGTGCAAAGGAACCATTCATAAGATTAGATCATTGGAGACAAAACTGAAGGCATCATAACTAGGAGAAGCTTTACAAAAGCAAGTGAGCAAGTAAATTTGTGTTTACTGTCAAAGGTTGAGCCCAAGAACTTTGCTGATGATAGAAAATATGATGGTTGGATAAAGGAAATGGAAGAGGAATTGAATCACATAAAAAAGAATCAAACATGGGAATTGTTTCCTAGACTAGTTGATAAGATTGTGATAGGAAAAAAGTGGGTGTTCTAGAACAAGCTAAATGAAGATGGTGAATTTGTGACGAACAAATCTAGATTGGTATGTAAGGGTTATTCACAAGTTGAAAGTATTGATTTTGAGGAGAATTTTGTTTTGGTAGATAAAATGAAGGAAACAAGATTGTTTCTTTCTTTTTCTACTCATAATAAGTTTATAGTCTATTAGATGGATGTTAAGTTATCCTTATTGAATGGTGACCTTGTGGACAAGGTATATATTGAGAAATTATATGGTTTCTAGTTATTAGAAGATTTGAATATGGTGTGTAGACTCAAGAAATCTTTGTATTGTCTCAAGCAAGCTCCTAGAGCTTGGTATGCTTAGTCAGATAAGTATTTAATTAATCAAGGAGTCAAGAAAGGTATTGCAGATAGTAATCTCTACATTAAGGTTTAAGAAGATAAGATTCTAATTGTAGTTTTACATGTTGATAACATAATATTTTGTGTATATGATGATATGTGCAAGAGGTTTGCATAGGAGATACAAAAAGAGTTTGAAATGTCTATGACTGGTGAGTTGTCTTTCTTCCTTGGGATTCAAATTATTCAACTCGATGATGGCATCTCTATTTCTTAGGCTAAGTATGTAAAGAATAATTTGAAAAATTTTGGCATGGAGGATTCCAAACTAGTATGTACTCCTATGGTGATTGGTTATCACTTGAACAAAAATGGTAAGTCTCTGGAGGTTGATCAAATCTTTATAGGTCTATGGTTGGAGGTTTTTTGTAATTGAGTGCTTATAGACCTAATATTATGCATGTAGTATGTTTGGTTTCCAAATATCAAGCTAATACTAAGAAAATTAATGAGAAAGCAGCGAGGAGAATATTTAGATATTTGGAGGGAACTCTAGATTATGGTTTGTGGTATAAGAAGGATAATTTTTTTTTGTAAGCTTATATTGATGTTGATTGGGTAGGATGTGTGGATGATTGGAGAAGTACCAGTGGTACTACATTTTTCTAGCGAGATAGATTGGTCTCTTGGCTCAATAAGAAGTAAGACTCGAGGTCCTTATCCACATTAGAAGTTGAATACATTGCTACAACATCTTGCTACACCAAGGTGCTTTGGATGAAGTAGAATTTGAAGGATATAATGGTGGTATATGATGGACCCATTCGTATATCATGCAATAATAATAGTGTAATTAATATTTCTAAGAATATGGTGATGCATTCAAGAACCAAAAACATTTCTATCTTGTATCAATTTCTAAGAGAGAAGGTTGTTGAGCATGAAGTCAGATTGGAGTATGCACCTACTAACAATCAAATTGCAGATATCTTCACTAAGGCACTTTAAAAAGATAATTTTGAGTATCTATGGCATAACTTATGGGTTATTTCCCCTCCTTTTTCTAATTAGTTGCATAGATGGTGAAACCATCTTATGTTTTTTTTTTCCTTTAGTGTAATTGTCTTAGAGCTTTCCTAATTTTTAAATTTTTATTTATATATTTTCTTAGCATCAAAGATGTGAAAATGTTCCTCCTAAGATGAATTTTTTAGATTTTAATAAGTATCTTTGATCCCTATTTCCGAACAACTCTCCCTTTATGTCTCTTTTTCAAATTTAATATGTGTACATATATATTCTTAATTTCTTCAAGAAGATGCTAAAGAAGATTTATAATTCTTGACCCTCAATACTTCAACTCTTTAATTCATTTTGGGATCAGTGATTTGAGTTAGATATTTTTTCTCTGTTGGGTCCATTTCTTTGGTATGCCTAGCAAGTTTGAATTTTAAAACTTCATGTTCACTAATATTTTTAGGTCTAGAGATTTGAGATTTATTGTTTTGGTACTCTCTTAAAGTGTCAAGAAAGAATTATTGGTTTCTCTTCCTCAAGTCTTTAGTTTAAAAGGTATAGTAATTAGGCTTGTGTATAAATATATAACTTTATAAATCATTTTAGTTTTAAATTTCATCAATAATTATTATTATTCAAAAGTATTAAGTTCTCACTACAAAAGGAATAAATAATCTTGTGACATTAAATTCTACTTTTCCAACTATATTCACTAAGAATTATGGATATTATTTTGTTGGAACCCTAACTAAGGTATTTGGGGTACTAAAACTTACATTCTATATACCGATATGGTTTTTGCGCTTAATATTTTTCTCTAATATTTGATTTTAATGATTATATTTTATATATCTAGTAGAATTTAATATTTCTTAGAAATTTCCATGCAAGGATAGCAACCACCCAAAGAGATGAAGTATGCGTATGAAGGATACTGCCCTTCTTCCAAAATATTCTCCCCATGGAATGGCATTAGAGATACATACTTGGGACATGTAAATAATCAAGATAATTAATAGAGGGTACACCAATAAAGAGACAAAGAATTTTATTCCCAATATATAGCCCAAAGTAGGCTAGTACAAGATATTTCATTCCCAATATCTTTCTAGTCCCTAAAATTAGTAATAGTATGTGCTTAGAGAATAGACTTTTAGGAGAAGGGTGTTTGATCCAAACCATTATAAATTTTTGGACATAAAGTTTGATCTTATCGAAAGGGTATTTATTTTTCCTAAACATGCATAATATGACTAGATAGGCATGGGAGAAACCCTATACTATTATGAACTAAATACAACATAGATTATGAATTACATAAATGAAATTGGTTGATTTGGAGGAAGATTTACTCTAATATTGCTAAGGTATTTCACACAAGTTAATTCATGTAATAATGCATACAATACCATAAATTTTTTACTATAGTGGTATGACAACATAATGCTAAGAAATTCTACCTTTGGAGGTGAGCTTTTTGTTATCCATATTAGACAAGAAGATGATATATTGGGCCTCATTAATTAGTGATAAGATACGTGAGTAGCTAGAATATTTTTAGGAGATAGGGAAGTTATATATGACCTCATATCTAATCTACTTGACTGCCCATAATACTAACTTTATAGGTTTATCTTAGGTAGGATAGATGCATCTTGGAATAATTTTCTTGTTCTACCATTACCCTTAGTTGGAGCTGTAATAAAGTTTGAGGCACTATAGTGGGGTGAATTACATCTTTTTATTCTTCATTATTAGATGTTTGGAGAAATAATACACTAAGAAGTTATGTGTTAAGGCATGATAAGAATTCACCAATTAGGATAGTTAGTTTATATAGTTCATAACCTTCTCCTAAATTAGAATAAAATGTTTCCACAAAGTATTGTACATTATTCCAAGGTATTCTAGTGCAATATCATTTTTCTAGAAATAAGTAGACAATTTTTGGCTCATGCAAAATGT
The DNA here is from genome assembly GCA_007258455.2 of Sequoia sempervirens. NCBI lineage: Eukaryota > Viridiplantae > Streptophyta > Pinopsida > Cupressales > Cupressaceae > Sequoia > Sequoia sempervirens. The sequence continues at coordinate 91,648 of VDFB02326431.1, read as the reverse complement.
GATTATGAGTAAGCACATTGTACGTTTTCATTTTTCTATTCAAGTGAGATGCTGCTCCTACTGTAGTATGCACCATTTTAGGATAGATTAAAAATATATTATCATCTACACAATATATTTTTATAAGGTACAAATTATGTTTGATCCAATGGGGAAAGTTAGATTAGTGGTTGGATCACCTTTAAGCACAAGATGAGTTTAAAGACTATTGGGCTAACTACCCTTAAGATCCTGAGGTTAAAATAATGGATTTTAATTAGATGAACCTACTATTAGCTAATTATTTTAATATTAATATTATTTTAAAGGGGTTATATGAGGATAAAAAGGTTTTGGAACCTTCCTACAATAAGAGTAAAGTCTTTAAATAGCCAATGAATATCATTAGCTAGTCTACTTAAGAATAATTTATATAAAAGATAGAAAAATATGGTCATATAAAGCACCATGAATTGGATCAAGGAGCCATTTACCATTGATTTCATTCATACATAAAAGAAGCTACCCAAATTTTGAGTTCATATACTCTATAGGTAGAATTATCCAAGAGAGTGAAAGTAAAAAAAGTGATAAAACAACCCAATGTGGGGCCAAATCCCTTATTGAAATTAGTTATTGATGAAAATGAGGAGGCCAAGAATTCAAAAACATACATAAAGGTGAAAGAGGGGTAGAGAAACCAAGACTAAATAGAATCTATTATCAATTCTATTCATTCTCCTCCTCCTACTCCTCCCCAACATTTTATTTTTGATACTTCCCCTCAAGCTAAATGATCTAAAAGATAAATGGTGTTTGGTAAGTAGAAAGTCATGTCACAATAGAAAGTACAAATTTACTGAATGTGTAAAGACATGTTTCTACCCACAACAAAGGTGTATTATTTGATGTTGTTTCCATTAAGGAGGGACTCAAACACATAACATAACTTTGATTAAGAATCCAACTTCTCCCTTTATTGGATCAAAATATATAGAGTTTCAAATCCTCTATGAATTATACCTCACTCTTTTCCTCCTCCATATCTTATTCCTCCTAGAATTAAAATTAAGAGAAATAGTAGCAAGGAATATATAAGGTTTTCTAATATAGCTTAGATCCACTATAAAAAGAGACAAATAACATAGAAGATATTAATTGTGTAATTCTTTAAGATAGTAGAGATGAGCAATTCCCAAGAAAATCCAAAGAGGAAAATGACATTGTCTACTATCTCAATGGATGCTCAAGGGGGATTTTAGAGGTAGTAACCTCCATGGAAAGTAAATAAGAAGTATAGAAGAAGTTGGGATAATACCATGTGTAGTAGATAAACCTATCAAAATAGATAGAGTAAGAAGATTTATTTTTTTTCAACAAAAATATCAACTATCCTTAATAAAATGAGCAAATATGAAAATGATAAGAACGAGATTAAGGCTTAGGTTGATCAAACTTTCACTTATACTGAATATATTATGGGCCCAATATACTCTAATACACAACCACTAAACATCCAAGAAAAAATAGATAGAGATTAGTGACAAAGATATTAAAGATGAATTATTAGTGCAACAACAACATCAAGAGACACATTTGAGTCTCAAGGTTGGAGATTTATTGAGAAAGCCATTAAAATCTATCATAAGGTTAGTGATGAAGATAATTCTATAATAGAATTAAATGACACTATTTATGAATAGATCACCATACTTGAGGACCTCATATACAATTTATAGAGTTTTAAAGGAATGATATTCTTTAGTACTTGGTAGCACAAAATTGTACTTAGAGTGGATTAGGGCCACCAAGTGGAGATTCAAAATTTGAAGGTAACAAAAAGTTCATTATCTAAAAGGAGGTAGTCAATGTGATAGTGGTGGAAATAAAAGGATTGATTTAATCCATCCTCTATGCCATCTAGAAGAGACCTATAAATGTATTCCTTATTGTACCAATATTCAATAAATTCACTAGTATTCTAAAGTAAAAATTTGAGTAAAGACTCCATAAATAATTCCATGAGAATCAAGGGAAAATTTAATGTCTTCCAAGATAAATTGATAGATATAAAAGAGGTTGTTGAGGTGAAATAGAAGACCCCCTTTTAAGAAAAGGTTCAATTTCTAGTATTTGATAGCTCCAAATGTAAATTCAATCTTGAAAGTGTTGGAGAACTTAAAATATGAGTGAAGTCATGATGGTTAGGTCATTGGGAGGTATTGGGTACTCAATTATTTTTCTTCATTTGATTCTTTATTATTCAATTCATTGTATCTAACCATTCTATAATTTGAGATAATGTTTAAATTATAATTTAATTCTTTATTCTCATAAAGTGGATAAATGAATGCATTTTATTTTTTTGATACAAATATAATAAATTACCCAAATGTAACTTGTAACTTTTTTTTGGTCCTATGAATTTTTATTGAATCCATACCAACCAGTTTTGGGGTATTATTTTTGGGAACCTATCTTTTGATATAAATTTATAAGTCAAAATCATTCCTAATGGTAATGTTTTTGAGAAATATATAGATAAGAAATTTTAGACAAGAATTAGCAAGTTTGTAATCCAATGTTCTCAAACTAGGTTACATTGTAATGTCCTTTTTTTTAAACCTCATTGAGAAGGATGGAAGTTTAGGGCATATTAGAATCTCTATATTAGGAAATTCTTGAATACAAAAGACGATGTGTAAATTTTGCATATGAAATATAATATTTTATGTATTTACTTTCATTGCAATGGTGATCATTATATAATTGTATTTCGTTGTGTTAATAATTGTGTGTAATACTAATCAAGAAAAGCTAGTTATATTTTAATAGTTGGCATAGAATAAAATATAATTATTTTTTTTCAATATTTTATAGTTTACTATTAGTATAAAAAATGCATCATAGATTTCAGTTCATGCAAATTAGCTTAGAGTAGAGAGTACACATGTGCATACTATGTTTTACATATTAGCATAACAACTAGGGTAAAAAATATACATATGCATTATTTACTTTACAAATTTTACAAAATTGATTTTCACTTCAATCCTTTCAAAATTATTTCTTTTATTGTATTCATCCATGTCATTCCTTCTAATTCGTGGTTTGATTTTTGACATTTCTTCATTGGATCTCACCACTTCCACTATGAATTCTTCTCCCTAGTTCACAAACAATCTTGGCCCTCCTTGAAATACCAAGTATTTTTTCAATGTTTCTTCTTTATACTTCTTATTGTTCTTCCATTGAAAGTCCAAATAGATTCTCAAGAATGCAATATTATCTTCCTTGTTGAATGTCCAATGTCTTGCATCTTTGTTGAATTTTTCTTTCCCATATTTTAGTATATTAATGAATGTCTTTGGATATTTCCATTGAACTTGTAACCTACATTAAAATATTGAGATATATGAGTATTCTATTAGACTTAGTAAGTTCCCTTTGTCTACCTTGGAACCATTCCTCATTTTATTCTTCCCATAGAAAACCACAAAATTTTAGTAGATAACAATAACTAGGAATAGTTTAATGTTTTGTCTAATCCTTCTATAAATCAAAAAAGTATTTCTTGCCACTTATTGCTACCTCACTCCCCCCAACCTTCTAGATCACCATAGAATAGGTTACTAATCTCTTTGGAAAATAGTCATTCATAGAAAATATGCTTAGCAGTTTCATGTTTTTTATAGACTTTATAAATTATCATGTTATGGAAAAAGGTGGTACTTGGGAGTTTATTCAATATGGGTAGCCATTTGAGAAAGAATATTTTAGGTTCTAAAATTTTATACAATAGATATTTAAAATATTGAACCAATTTTTATCCTTTATTTCAATAATCCAACTTTTCTTTATATGTTTGAGAATGTCTTAGGTGTTAACTAGTGTTTTATACATAATATTGGGTTTTATTTCACCCAAATTAGAATAATTATGCCATATATATCTACCTAATATATCACTATTGTTCTCAAATTCAATTGGAAATTGAAACATCTTACATTTTTTCCTGAGAACATAATATGTTCTCTAGTAGGATGAAGGTAAGTCAAATTCTTCACTAAGAGAGGCCCAAGTTCTTAAGTGGTAATTGAATAATACATCTTTGAAGAATTTTATTCCTTTCTTGCACAATTCTTTAGCTAAGAACCCTTGTAATAATGTGAGGGGTTACTCTTTGTGATATAATTCCACTAGATTGAACTAGTAGGACATATTTTGATCCTGTTACTTTTTATTTTGTTTCTATCTCTTATTAAGTTCCTAATTTTTTCCCAAGCTTTCCATAGATCCAATACGGGTAATATGAAAGTCCAAATAATAAGTCACAGAGAAGGATATGTTTTCATGATTTTTCTTTCTTTTGGGTTGCTAATGAATATTGTTCCTTATTAAGATCTTCTAGGGTTCATTACCTTTTAGGGCTTTAATGATCCATTTAATAGCAAAGGAAACTCATTTTTCTTTTAATCTTTCATTCCTAATCATCTTTTTTTCTTTTCAAGACAACACTAATCTCATTTTACTACATGTTTTCTCTTGTTTCCTTTTCCATCATACCACAATAATCATTTGATTTTTTTTGGATTTCATGTATTTGATAACTATCAAATAGAAATATGGAAGAATAATATAAATTACAAGAGGAGAGAATTTTTTTGCACACTTGTATCCTTCTAGCCAAGGATAGGTAATAATTATTCCATTTGTCTATTTTTTATTAATTTTTTCTTTATCTAGATCCACATTTCTTTTAAGCATGTATTAATAGAAAATGGGATACCCATGTATCTAAGATTCTTACTTGGCCCTACCCATTGGAATCCATAATTGATGAACCACATAGAGGGATTGTTTATCCATCTTAACATGATGAATTTTTCTTTTGAAAAATTTTCCCCAAAAGATACACAAAATATGCTTAATTTATGTATTGTCATCAAAAATTTCTTTTTCAAGTTGGATAAATATGACAATACCATATACAAATTGGATGTTTAATAGATCACCTTTACTAGGTAGGGTTATCCCTTGAACCATAGGCCTGTTAGTTGAATCTATTAATATATAATATATTGCATTTGAGGCAATCACAAATAGGATCAAGGCAAGAGGATAAACCTAACTAATTGACCTTTGTAAAAAAATTAGTGTGATATTAACCCATTTATATCTACCTATGCAACGACATCTTACATTAAGGTGCTAACCATCTATAAATATCATTTGAGAATCCAAAATCTTCTTAAGTCATCAATAAAAATGGCCATTAAACCTTATCATATGCCTTCTCTAAGTATAGAATGAGCATGCCTATATTCTAATTAGAGCTTCTTTCCCAATAGATAGCATCCTATCTTGTTAGTAGATTCTCTAGGATGCATCTAGCTTTGATGAAGCCCATTTGAGTGCCGCTAATAAAGGTGTGGAGGATATCAACTAGTATCAAATCTAGAAATTTTGCTAGTATCTTGTATGATACATTCATTAGAGTGACTAGCCTCCAATTTTTAACTAAAGATCTATCCCCCTCTTTAGGTGGAACCTTGATTATTCATTTGTTAATATTTTCTCCTAGGGATCCTCTTTTGATGGCTTCAGTGTATACTTGCGCAATGTCTTCACTCACCCAATTGATATTTTTCTTAAATAATTCTATATGATATTCATCTACCTCTAGAGATTTTCCATTAGTAAGGGTCTATATGGATTTTACAATTTCTTTCTTATTTATCTCAGAGATTTTTTAGGTCAAGTGATCCCACAGTAATGGGTTATACTTTTTGGCCAAACTTGACATTGAAATCAAGATTTTTCACCATATCTTCACTTTCTTACACCTATAGTAGCCAAACCATTAAGAATTTGAAGATGAAGCAAACTAGTGATTTGTGATATTTTGTGTGTATATTCTAATTATATTTTTTTTTAAAAAAGAAAGAGATATTGTGAATCCTTTTATGTAATTTTTTTTAACTTATTTTTTCTACTAAACAACATTTTTAAAATGTAATGTTTGATGTGTACCACATAACTTCTTTTATAGAAAGGATACAATTCTAATTTTTAAAATACAAATTTGTCACACCAATATCTAGGGCATGGATATTCTTTTCATAATTTTTTGTTGCATACTTTTTTTAATTAATTTTCCAAGTCAGAGTAATTATAATTAGGACAGAGGTGTATTATGTACTAGATAACTTTTTTTGTATGCATTTGAATTAACTCATTCTTTTTTTTTGGAATAAGGACACAAATACCTAGTGGACATGTATTTTTTAGATTTTTTTTCTCTATTTTCCTATTTTTTTGTATGGGTGAAACAAAGACCTTAATGTTCATTGAAAAACCTACATTCACAAGAGATAAAAAATAAATATAATAATCAAATTAAATATATTTAAAATTATACTTTTTGGGAAGCTTATAATAAATGCTACATACTTACAAAACATAAATTTTAAATGAATTCATTTGATCACCCAAAAACTAAATCAAAAGTGGTTTTTTATTAGCATTTTGATAGGTGTAAAGGAGACTCCATTATAGGTATGGTTTAAAACTAGAGGAGTTATGTCCAAGGGGGTTTGATCTAAGGGAGTTTGATCAAACCCTCTTTAATTAAAATTCTTTAAATGGAACCTTTTAATGATTAAATCATTATATTTTCTAAAAATATGTGATTTTAGGAAAAAATTAGGATGTCCGAGAAAGTGTAACCCATTATTGTGGTGGCACTAGGGAATACTAATTTGCATTGATTTATAGAATTGATATTTTGTTTTTGATTAGGGGACAAACAGGTTTTGAAGGGACTTAAAATCCTTTACAAGGCAAAGACGTTGCTAGAGAGATAATCAACAAACCAACCACAACCCATTAGCAAAAATCAAATAAAGATATTTTGATCAATACTAGCTGCTACCAAAAATGTTTTAAGGGACCTTAAACCCTTTACAACTAGGTTTTGACTGAAACCTTGAACCCAAAGAAACTAGCAAAAAACACCTAAAATAGTTAGGCACCAAAGTAGCAAAGTTGCATCAAACCATCTACTCAATGACAACAACACTAATTCAAGAAGACAAAGGCACCAAAAGTCCCCAATCAAAAAAATCATTCCACCAAGATTCTCAACCTCAATGCGAGAGATACAAGGTAGAACAAAGGAAGGAACAAACTCTTTAAAACACCAATCCAACCAAGATGCCAACTCCAACTCCATAAATTAAGGAAAGAGCTCCCCTCTATTGGAAAGGATCACATAAGTACTTTTTACACTAAGTCTAGAGATCACCAACAACCATAGACTCCACCTCAAAAGGAGAAACTCCCACCTTGAAAAGGGACAACAGCTGAGAAAACTAGAGCACAGAGTTTCCACCTAGGACCACATCATCTATCTTCACCTTTATAGAAGAGGAATCCACCTCAATAGGATTAGTCTTCACCTCTGTAGAAGAAACAGGTTGTAGAACCAACAGAAAAAGCAACACCATCCATAGGAAAACTTAACAACAAAAGTTTAAAGAGGAATAAGAACAACACAATCATCTAGGTCTTAAAGATAGGAAATAAAAATACCCAGCTGTCCACCAAAGAACCAACAAAAGATCATAACAAAAAATCATCTAGGTCTTCAAAATAAACATGAAAAATAACCTTTCTGACCCACAAAGAGTATAAATCTACAAGAATCCAAAGCTAGAAAGAACAAACATGGGCACTTAAAAATTCCCCCCCAAGAGAAATAAGAACATTGAACAACACTTGGTCTTCAACACCCACCACAAAGCTTCAAGGAAACTAGCAGGAAACTCCCCACAAGGAATAGGGAAGCTGACCACCAAGCTACCCCATAACACACATCTACTTTGCATAGAGGAGCCAGAAAAAAGCATAAATAGAGAAATCAACAAAAAAAAGAGCCAAAAGACTCACCCAAACCACAACTAACCCATAAGAAGACCACATGGGAGCCCAAAAACCGGCCAACACCCATAGAGAAGTAAAAACCCCAACCAAACTCAGAGGTTTAGCTAGAAATGTAGCAGACAATCTCCACCACAAACCCCCATGAACTCTCCAAAGGAGAATGTCCTTGAGAGGAATGAGATGCCACAAAACAAAGCCCTCATTGAGCTCCATAAAATGTAGAATCTAAGACATCCTCCTAGTCTCAAGCATTAACAAAGTCAGTGGAAGCAATACCATCTCACAAAACAAGGAAAAGAGCTTGATGTTGCCATATCCAACATCCCTAGTGAAAGGAACTGCCCCAGGAGAAAAGCATAGAAAATTGGTAGTGACGAAAAAAGTATTCTCGGCATGCTCTAGCCACACCACCATGAGAACAACAACCCCATCCTCATCATCCTCTGATGCTCCCTCACTGTCTTCCTTAGACCCATTCAAACCTCTAGCTCCAAAGCTCTTCTAGCCTATGCACTCCATGCTCTCTAACTTTGTTGATGTAGGTTGTTGATGTGGAGGGTCTAACATTGATATTTTGTTTACTATCCCCTTGCAAAGTAAATATATTTTTGTAAAAGAAGAAGAATTGATTTCTTTACTTCTTTTGGATCATTTATCAATTTACTATCTACCCACTGAACCTACCTTTCAATTTCATTCCTTTCTTTAACACATCTAAAGAAGAACTTAGAACCTTTGTCTCCATTTTTAACCAATTCAAATTTTCTCTTATTTTTTGTCCTTGAATTTTATTGGTTTTTAGTTTTCTGAAAGTTTTTTTATTGAATATTAGTTCCTCGTTCAATTCTTAATTTATTGGGTTTCTTTGCAATTTAGATTCCAAATCAAATATATTTTCTTTGAGGTATTTTCATACCTTCTACTATTCATAGCCCGTTTCTTTCCTATATTCTTGAATATGGTTGTCCATCCTTTGATATTTTTATTAAATCTCCCAATTTTTGTTGTGTCTCTTAGAACCTATTTATTTATTTATCTAAAGGTAAAGATAGCCTCATTACAATATTCATCATTTACTATATTGGTATTTAATATGAATTTTCCTTCTTTTTAATTTTCTTTAGTCCTTTATTTTGAAACTATGATCTTCACATTGATAGGGTGATGGTCTAATAGTGTGCAAGGGTATAGTCTTACTCTATCACCCCCTTCCGTTATATCAAAATTGAAGAATTCCTTGTTAGAATAAAAATTTCAAGCCTAGAGTAAATCCTTTTATTACCTTTATGATAATTACACCATGTGAACCATATATTTTTTCTTTCATTTTTCATTCCTTTTATAGGATCATATAGTTTGAGTTTTCTTTTCATTTTGTACCAAAATTTTCCTTCATTCACTTTCCATCCCATTATTAACATCATACTTGTCTTCACTATTTTGAATTTTTATAGTAGTGAATTTGTACCCCTTATGCAAATTCCCCTTTTTCCCTTCTCCACTTTAGAAAACCAAGTTTGGAGGCTAAATTACACTTAAGCCCATTGAATTCATTCCACTTAGTGCCTGTTTTGAGCATTGGTGGAGGAATTTCTGTCAATGATGTTAGTGCAACACGTAGACATTCATGCAATGCTCTTACATCCCTGGCAAATTCTTGCAGTTGAACCTGTAGAGGCATTACACTTCTCATTGGTATTTGACTTGTAACACCCTCTTCAGCCGACTGACCCGAATATGGCTATTTTCTTGAACTCTCTTTCAAATTCCATCCTCCTACATGCATTTCAGATTTTCTAAGCTTTTAGTTCAACTTCTTCACACTCTTGCACTTACTTTTTGTATTCCCAAGCTTTTTTAGCAACACTTTTACACTCCACAGTAGAAATTACTTCACTCCATCACTTCAGTAGAGAAAGTGTGGAACAACACCATTGTAGTAGATGCTTGAGTACTATCATTCTCTCCTCCATTAGCCTTCAGTGCTCTTGGTGGAGGTGGTAAGCTTCCCACTCCTCTCCTCTATTACTTGGTTGAGTAAGCACATTTATTGTTTTGTAGTGTTTTAGTGTTCTTTATTGCATTACTTTCTTTATCATACTCGCTTTCTTGGTTGTCCGTAGAGGTGGAAACACCTAAATGGGGGTTTGATTGAGGTAGGCCTTTATACAGCCACCAAACAATTTTCCTCTTCTTTGTGTGTAGGTGAATGTGCTTTTGGGATTAGTTAGCCAACTAATGAATTTCTTTGTGAGATCATCCTTGCCACCCTATCTCTTGCATTTTTACTTTATCGTATTGGAGTATATTTTTTTTACTTCATAGCATTGTTTTGGCCCTTTTGTAGTAGCTAGTTGGGACATTAGCTTATTTTCTTAAGTTCAACCTTGTCTCTTTATTTGTCTAGTTGTACGGATGCCAATGCACTTGAGAGACACCAGTGCGCTGTGTTGTCGTCCTAGGACCGAACTTTCATCCTCGGGTAGAGAGATTCTTGAGGTGTAGTGTTGAACCCAAAAATTGGCTGGCCTAGCCCTGTCCTATATTTTGGGTTGATAGAGTGATGAAAGGACTTCATAGTCCTCATCATTCTCATACCGCATTTCCTAACACCTCGTTAAGCTGAGGTAAGTTAGGGAAGCCTTCCACTCTTGGCCCTTCATGACCTAGGGCCTTGAACATGGTTGGTCCCCATCTCTTACATTCTTGGTGATCCCAACATGAACCAACATCTATTCATCCATTGGTGTTGAGACCTCTCCCATGTACTTCAAAACTGTTGTAGTCCTAAGTGTTGTGAAGGTTTATAGGCATCACAACCTAGTCCACAACTTCTAGGTATATTGTTAGGAGAAGTGTACAATACCTCCCAATAAAAAGGATGAAGGTCACTACTAGTTTCTCTAAAAGCCTCTTCTCTGGTCTGGCTGTTAGTGTGGCCATGCAGGAGCGGTTTTCAAGGGGTGAGGTAGGAATCTCTTATGAGACCGAACACGTCTCCACTCCTCCTATGTCCTCTACACCATCATTGGTGGATGAGTATGAGGCTATTTAAATCCCTTCAGAATATGTCTCCACCCTTAGTAAAGGGTTGGGTGCCTTAGAAAATCACTTGGAAAGGAACTCGAAGATGACTAGGGCTACTTAGGTCATTAGTGAATTAAAGTACATGATTGGAAAATATTGAATAGGCTTGGAACTCCTGGCTAGTCTTACTAGTTTGACAAAAGCATGTGCTCCTTCGAACACTCCTAGTGTTATACAAGGAGCCACTTTTGAATATTATGAGGGACAAGTAGGAGTATCGATGCTTCTCACATCAATCTACATGGCTGATGCGGTCCCTTCTATTAGCATTCGTTATGTCTCCAAAAATACTAAAACTATCAAAGTAAACAAGGTCCCCTTGGGCTTTAGCTTTACCCCTCTAGTCACCTCTAGTAGTGGAGGTTTTAGTGGGATGAGTGGTGGAGGCTTTGGTAGTGGCGATGGATTTGGTAGTGGAGGTGGTGTTGGTGGAAGTGGTTCTGACGAAGGCCATGGTGGTGGCTCTGGAAGCAGAGGTGGTTCTAGCAGAGGCCCTACTAGTGGTGGTGGCTCTAGTAGTGGTTCTGGTGTAGGTCACACTGATGGCAATTCTAGAGGTGGATTTGGCAGTAGTTATAGAGGAAGCTCCTTTGGATCTCTATCTTCTAATGACCCTATTTTGAACACCCTTCTTTAGAATATGGGTAAGATGTAGAGTGAGTTGGTGAGTCTCTCCCAAGCCTTCACCCAACCTATCTTTCAGTCCTTCTTCCAGCATAGCCTATTGTTGGTTGCAATTCTAAACACTCCCTTCCTGAAAGGAATGGAGATCCCTAAGTTTGAAAAATATGGTGGTAAAGGGGATCCATAGACACATGTATCCAAATTTAACACCTTGTGCACAAATTTCTTCCACCACGATGCATTAATGGTAAAACTATTCCCCCAATCACTCAAGGATACAACACTGGAATGGTACTGTTCCTTGCTTGACAATTCCATTTTCTCTTTTGACCAACTTGTCAATCGATTCCTTAGATAATTTCAAGCTAATATTGAGCCAAAGATGACCTTCTCGGATCTTGTCTGATGTAAACAAGGAGAAACCAAAAAAATAACTGATTTCATAGTGTGCTATCAAGCTCTCCTTTCAAAAATCTCGTATCAGCTACCCGATTCTAATGTACAAAAGGTGTTCTTAGGAAAATTACAAAGGCCTTGGCAAGAGAAGTTCGCCCTTATGAAGTACCCTTCTTTCATGATTTGTGTGTAGCCTTATGAGAATAGCAACAAATTATTGTTCAATTCGAGGGATCCTCCTCGTCCTCCCATTCTGAGGGAAAGTCCATCTTCTCAATCTCTAAGAAAGGTAAATTTGTTACAAATGTAGTAGCCACTGCTGATGACAATGGCCTTAGACATAACCGAAAGTTCACAAAGTTATCAGAATCTTATTCTTCTATCTTATAGAAGTTGTTGAAGGATAAGACCATAACCTTGCTGAGTCCTAAGCCTCTTAAGGAGCCTTGCCCTAATTGGTATGATTGGAGCACTTATTGTCAGTACCATTGAGTTAATGGACATGATACTAAACGTTTTATGCAGTTGCATCATGAGATACATGACTGCATCGAGGATGATACCATTCATCTCGATGGGAGTAAACAAAATGCTAAACAATCAGTGACAAAAGCTAATAGTGAATTGCAAATATACACAAACCTATTTCCATCACATTTTTGTAAAATAATTATCTATCCCACTTCTATTACTCAACCTGAGGCCTATGTTAACATGGTTATGGTGATGTCTACTGCTCTACCTACACCTGATTCACTAGACATAACATTCACATCGCAAGACTTTCCCTTAAACAACAAGCCCTCTCCCCTCTACATTCTTGCATGCCTCAATGGTAACATTGTGATAAGGGTCTTAGTGGAACCCACAAGCCATGTGAATGTCATCATGGAAGAAAAATTAGTAATGAATTCATTATAGAGAAAAGAATATGAAGAAACAAAATCTACCATTCAGATGCATGATGGTATGTGTCTCAAACCATATGACTCGATAACTTTGTCCATCCTACTTGGACCTAGGGCTATTGACAAATTTTTATGCTATTCTAGAGTTAGATTTATTTAGGTTGAAGCTAGGCATACCCTAGCTAACTTCCATGAATGAAATCACCTCTGTTGTTCACAAGTGTTTAAAATTTTCCCATGAAGGTGTCATGCATGTAGTGCATGTCACTGGATACCATCCCTTGGTGTCTCATGGTGGATATCCATTGGATCACTTTTATCCTACCCCAATCGGTGTGCTTCCTCTGAGAAAAAACCTAATTTACAAGAATATGTAAAGTATAAGACTGGGGGCAAGAGATAGCTAAAACTGACCCTTCCTGCAATACAATAGTCAATCGCCTCCTCTTCCGAAGAGGAGAAGGAGAATCCTATAGTCACTGCTCCCCCTTCCTATAATGGAGAGGAGAAGTCCATGTTGGATGTTGTGGCTATGTTTCTGATATATGGTTGTCATTGATGTCAACACTATTAGCATTATTGTATTGAAGGTTGTGTATGTCGAGGATATTGAGAAAATTGTTAAAAGGAAGAGTTGCAGGTTGCCAGTGGAATAGTGAAGGTCATGAAGGTGCTTTGTTTTGTACATTGAAGATTAGTTGTTGTGGAATAAAGGGTTTATTGCTGAGAGTATCTAGATCATCTATCATAAGTTTTAGAGGTCAGTGTGAAGATTTGATCATGCTATGAACAGTTGTGTTCTAACAATATTTTTGTGGGTTATGTTAGTGTTCCTGATTGAAGTTTGCATGATTCTAATAATTTATGTTGCTACAAATATTTCTCTGTTAGTTCTTGTTTTTTTTGGATGCTTCTAGATCATTCTTTATTCTTGTTGTACATCTGTGTTGATCAGTGTGCTCATGGTTGAAGATTTTTCTCGATATGTTTGAGTTTTATTGTTCTTGGCTGACATGATGGTTGTAACATGTTGCAAATCCTTGAAGTTTAAAATTGAATGATTGGTGTGATCAAACATATTGTTTTAGGTCGTATCATAATATTAGCTGACGATGTTTGATCCACATTGAAAATTTATTTGTAAATTTGGGTCGACATTGTAAATATGTTTTATATTTTTTGGCCGACAAGGTTGTTGATGTAATTCCATGTTGCGGATATATAAGAGTGATTGTTTGAGCAAAGTTAGTGTGCATAAGAGAGCGAATGTATGACAGAAAAAGGGAAGATGTGTGAGTTGTGTTCTAATCATTCGATTGCATAGCAAAGTGAGAAGAAATTTGAGCGAAGTGTGAAGAAGGTTTTATATACTTAACTAGAACTGTAATTAGGCTTGTGTAGAAGCTATTTTCTCAGTTCATACCCTGTGAATCTAATCCAAATTGTTGTGTATTGTTGGGCAGTGAGCCCTCTTGTATTTGAGCAGTGAGCTCTAGGTAGTGTGCTTGAATGCATGTGAATTCCCATTATTTTTCATTATAATTTTAATAGGGTATAATATTGTGGACTAACATCCAATGTGGTTTTTCCCCTAGCAAGATTTCCACATAAAATTCTTGGTGTTCTCTGTGTTTCTGATGTGCTAATTTTTTATGGGTTATTATTCATTCATCAGATCTAAGATTAAGTTAAGTAAAGTTTGAAAAGTTTAAATATTCTGTGACAACTGATTCACCCCCGCCCTCAGTTGTCTGTCCTTGTTTTACCAACAAGTGGTATCATAGTAGGTTCCTCTGAAGAAGTTTAAAAGCTTGAGGTGATACAAGATTGCATCATACAAGAAGGATAGTCCTAGATTCAATGGAACAAACTACTCATTGTGGAAAGCTAGGATGGAATGTCATTTGAGGTGTATTGGTGAACCCTTCTAGAAGATTACAAAGAATCAATATGTTATTCCTCAGAATGGTCCTTCCACTATTGATGAGATTAAAGAGGCTGAGAATAATCTCAGAGCTATGGAAGCTTTGTTGAGTTCTCTAATAGATTTAGAAATGAAAAATGTGATAGTTTTGAAGACAACTCATGAGATGTGGATGAAACTAGAAACTTTGTATGAAGGAGATGTACATGTGAAGATGGATAAGCTACAAATTTTGAAAGGAAAGTATGAAAATTTGAAAATGGGTGAAGATGAAAATATTTCTTCTTTTGTGGAAAGAGTAAATGAAATAGTGATGGGTATTAGATGTGCCAGTGGTACCCTAGATATGGAGGAAATTGTAGCTAAATTGCTTAGATCATTGCCTCCCTCTTAAAAATCAAAGGATCATGCTATTGAAGAAACCATATCATTGACAAACCTGACAAGAGATATAGTGATTGGTAAACTTGCTGCCTTTGAGTTGAGCAGATTTGGTGAATCTGTTCCCAAGACTGAAACTGCATTTAAGGCTACTGCATCCGAAAGAAACAAGAAAAGATATGATCTGAGAGAGTGTTCTAGAAAGTAATTCAAGTATGAGGAAGAAATGAAATAGCTTGAAGATGAAGAAAGAGAGGTAGAAGAACTGGAAGCACTGATTGTGAAGAAAGAAGGTAGAGGACAAGGTAAGTATAAATGAAAGTTTCCTATTAAATATTTTTCTTGTAGTAAAATAGGTCATTTTGCATCAAGGTGTCCTAAAATATTTCCTAGATCTAAGCCTTACAAATCAAGATTCCAAAAGAAATGTTACTATGTTGAAGAAGGAGTGTTTGATGATGAGTCTGATAAAGATAATGGAAATGAAGATGAATGGGTGTTCCTTACTATCAAGGAAAATGGTCTGATGGCTACTAAATCTGTTAAAGTTGAGAAAGCTCTTACAACCAGAATTGAATAAAAATATGAGTGGGTTATTGACAACGGATGCTCACATCATATAACTGGTGACAAAAGAAAATTTGTAAGTATTGAGAAGTATGATGGTGGGGTTGTAAGATTTGGAGATAACAATGTTGGTGTGATTCGTGGCATAGGATATATTTGTCTTGGTGGTAAGAATAACAATGATGATGTTCTTTATGTTGAAGGCTTGAAGCACAACTTGCTGAGTGTTAGACAGATGGTGGACAAGGGTTATTATCTTCAGTTCAAAGATGGAAGATGCATGATACTTGGAAGATCTAGAAAAGTAATTTCTTCAGGTAAAAAGACAAAAGGTAATATCTTTCACCTGAATCCTACTAGTGAAAGATGTTTAATTTCTCAAGTAGATGAAAGTTGGTTATGGCATAGGAGGTTGTGTCATGTGAATTTTTATAACATTGTCAAAGTAAATTCCACTCAAGCAATAAGAGATCTACCTAAGCTAGTGAAGCCTGCTAACATAATTTGCAAGGAATGTCAAATAGGAAAACAAACAAGAGTTTCTTTTTGGAGAAAACAACATCATTCAAAAGGATTACTGGAGCTGGTACATACTAACCTATGTGGTCCCTCCAGAGTTACAAGTCTTCATGGAGAAAGGTACTTTATGTTGATTATTGATGATTATTCTAGGATGATATGGGTTTCTTTCTTAAGAGAAAAATGTGAAGCATTAGAGAAGTTCAAAATTTTCAAGGCCATGGTAGAAAATGAGAAATGTTTAAACATAAAATGCTTAAGGTCAGACAGAGGTGGTGAGTTCATATCCAAGGAATTTAATTCTTTTTTTAAAGAGCATGGAATCAAAAGACAGTTATCTACTCCCTAAACCCCTCAATAGAATGGAGTTGTAGAAAGGAAGAAAAATACAATTTTGGATATTGCTAGAACAATGATGATAGAAGGAAATGTGCCTCACATCTATTGGAGTGAAGTTATAAGCACTATTGTGTACACTTTTAACTAGGTAAATGTCAATGGTAATTTAGGTAAGACTCCTTTTGAGCTATGGTTTGGTTATAAGCCTACTGATCGATATTTCAAGATCTTTGGAAGCAAGTGTTATATCAAGAGAGGCAAGGATATAGGAATTTTTTGATGCAAGAAGTGATCAAGCAATCTTTCTAGGTTACTCTACTAAAAGTGAGCCCTACCAGTGTTATAACAGAAGATTGATAAAAAAGGTTGAGAGTGCAAATGTTAGAGTTGATGAGGATTCTGCTAATTCATCCAAATATTGTGGATATGATTTAGATGACTAGGAAGACAACACAAAAAAAGGGAAGAATGTTCAGACACAAAATCAACTTCAAATTGTGTCATATGTTTCGGTAAAAAAAATTCAATTTGTTTCGGTAAATCAAGGTAGTCAGGAAGCAGGGACAAGTGCAAGTGTAGAAGAAGAAACAAAAGAGCCAAAAGTTCGAGAGACTCCTAAAAATCTGAGGTATGTAAATCTAAATAATTTTGAAAATCAAATTATAGGAGACAAGAGTAAAGGTGTGCAAACTGGAAGAAAATTTGTAGAAGAGTATTGCCTGATTTCCAAGATTGAGCCTAAAGATGTCAATGAAGCTTGCAATGATGAACATTGAATGGAAGCCATGAAGGAATAACTAATGCATATTGAAGAGAATTATACATGGATACTTGTTCCTAGACCTAAAGATAAAAATGTGATTGGTACTAAATAGGTCTTTCAGAATAAGTTGAATGAACAAGGTGAAGTGGTCCAGAATAAAGCAAGAATAGTATGTAAAGGCTATTCACAAATTGAAGGTATTGATTTTGAAGAAACCTTTGCCCCTATTGCCAAAATTGAATTTGTTAGATTATTTCTTGCTTATGTTGCATATAAGAACTATAATGTCTATAAAATGGATGTGAAGTCAACTTTTCTGAATGGTGAGCTAGAAGAAGTATATATTGAACAGTCGGATGGATTTCAATTGATTGATAAGGAAGACATGGTTTGCTTATTTAAGAAAGCCCTATATGGACTCAAGCAAGCCCCCAAAGCCTGGTTTGCTATACTAGACAAATACTTACTAAAGCTTGGATTCAATAAAGGTACTGCTAATAGAAACTTGTATTTCAAATTGGATCATGACAAAGAGTTGATTATTGAGGTATTTGTTGATGCCATTATTTTTGGAGGAGATGATAATCTATGCATGAAGTTTGATGAAATGAAGAATGAATTTGAGATAAGTATGATTGGAGAGATGATCTTTCTAGGATTGCAAGTTACTCAGTTAGATAAGGGATCTTCATATCTCAGTCCAAATATGTGAGAGAGCTGCTAAAGAAATTTGGCATGGAAGACTCAAAGATTGTTGGTACTCCCATGGTAACTAGATGAAAATTAACATAGAATGATGATCCTCCTAAGGAAAATCAAACAAAATACAAGTCAATGATTGGTGGATTGCTCTACTTAACCCAGACCATACCATAAATTATGAATGCTTTATGTATGGTTGCTAGATTTTAGACTGATCCAAAAGAGTCTCATGTGACTACTATAAAGAGAATCTTCAGGTATCTGAAAGGAATGGTTGATTTTGGACTTTGGTATCCTAAGGATGATGATCTTACTTTGAATGCATATATTGATACAGATTGGGCAAGAGATGTAGATGACAAGAAGAGTACTAGTGGTGGTGCCTTCTTCCTAGGGAAGAAGTTGGTGTCTTGGTTGAACAAAAACCATAATTCCATTACTCTATCTACTGGTAAGGCAGAGTATATTGCTGCTGCAAATAATTGTACACAAGTGATGTGGATGAAACAAATGTTGAAAGATATCATAGTAGTATATGATGAACCTATTTCCATATACTATGACAACTCAAGTGCAATTAACATATCAAAGAATCCGATGCTACACTCTAAGACCAAGCATATATCAATCAAGTTTCACTTCTTGACTAGGGAAAAAGTGAATGAGAAAGAAGTCAAACTAGAGTATGTGCCTACCAAATAAAAAATTGCAGACATTTTCACTAATTCATTGCTGAAGGATACTTTTGATTATCTTAGAGGGATGCTAGAGGTGATTACCCTTCTTGATATGAACTAAAGATGTATTTATTTGCATCAATCCATGTGCATCATAGATTTTTCCTAATTTGGATTGATGTTTCTATGACTGCTACTCAGGGGGAGTAGTCACATGTGCAGATATGTGGCTCAAATCTCAAATGTGGGAAGATAATGCTTATATTTTCCATTGATGTCAAAGGGGGAGAAGAGTCGTGTGAAAATATATTGCTTATCTAAGGATAAGAGCATTGTGAGGAGAAGACCATGTAGAAGAGGTTAAGGAAGAAGATTCAAAATCTAAGGGGGAGTAATTGCTAATTGAGAGCTATGTTGATAGTGTTTTTCACATCATGTGTTTCCATCAATGCCAAAGGTGGAGATTGTTGGATGTTGTGGTTGTGTTGCTGATATGTGGTTGTCATTGATGTCAACACTATTAGAATTATTGTATTGAAGGTTGTATATGTCGACAATATTGAGAAAATTCTTAAAAGGAAGAGTTGTAGGTTGCCAATGGAACAATGAAGGTCATGAAGGTGTTTTGTTTTGTCCATTGAAGATCAGTTGTTTTGGACTAAATGTTTTATTACTAAGAGTATCTAGATCATCACCTGAATTTTTAGAGGTCTGCGTGAAGATTTGATCGTGCTATGAACAGTTGTGTTCTGACAATATTTTTGTGGGTTCTGTCAGTGTTCCTGACTAAAGTTTATGTGATTCTGATAATTTCTATTGTTGTGGATATTTCTCTATTAGTTCTTGTTGTTAGTGGATGCTTCTAGATCATTCTCTATTCTTTTTTATACATCTGCATTGATCGGTGTGCTTGTGGTCAAACATTTTTCTCGGTATGTTAGGGTTTTCATGTTCTTGGCCGGCATGATGGTTGTAATGTGTTGTGGATACTTGAAGTTTAAAATTGAATGATTGGAATGCTCAAAGATATTGTTTCAGGTCATATGATCATAATATTAGCTGATGGTGTTTGATCCACATTGAAAATTTATTTGTAAATTTGGACCGACATTGTAATTATATTTTATATTTTTTGGCTGACAAGGTTGTTGATGTAATTCCATGTTGTAGATATATAAGAGAAATTGTTTGAGATAAGTTAGTGTGCATAAGAGAGAAAATGTATGCCAGAGAAAGGGTAAATGTGTGAATAGTGTTTTAATCATTCGATTGCAGAGTAGAGTGAGAAGAAGTTTGAGTGAAATGTGAAGAAGGTTGTATGTGCTTAACTTGAATTGTAATCAGGCTTGTGTAGAAGCTATTTTCTCAATTCATACCCTGTGGATCTAATCCAAATTGCTATGTATTGTTGGGCATTGATCCCTTTTGTATTTGAGCAGTGATCTCTAGGTAGTGTGCCTAAATGCATGTGCATTCCCATTATTTTTCATTATACTTTTAATATGGTACAATATTGTGGACTAACATCCACCACGGTTTTTCCCCTAATAGGGTTTTCACGTAAAAATCATGGTGTTCTCTATGTTTTTGATGTGTTGATTGTTTATGGTTTATTATTCATTCATTAGATCTAAGATTAAGTTAAGTTTGAAATGTTTAAATATTCTGTGAGAACTGATTCATGCCCTCCTCTTAGTTGTCTGTCCTTGTTTTTCCAACAGTCCATGCCAACTCCCTCTCTTTCTCATAAAGGAAAGAGAAGGTTTCCTTTTCCTAGACTGCCTCATCCTCTCCCCTTTCTTGGGAGGATTATTGGATGAGTCAGATTGATGGCTATCTACTAAGTCTGATGATACCTCCTTGGCATAGGCCCAAGATCAAGATCTCAAACCTCCCTAATGAATACGCTAGACCATGGTATTATTTATATAGCATAAAGAAAGGTTCCCGAAGGGAATTTTATCCATGGCCTCCTACTGCTCTTGGTCCAAAAGTAGTTAACAAGAAGAGGCCCACTGTTAAGACACTTGAGCTGACTCCCCCCATTGCTTCTTGACCTACTCCTCCTGCTCTCGTTTAGGAATCTGTTCCTCCGCTAGAGATAGCTATAGTGGACATTCCCATGGTTGAGTAGGAGCTTTTTGTTTCTTCACAGCCTCTAGCCTCCAGTTTAAAGATTCATAAAACTTCCTTCCGTGTGAGTGCAAGCACTGGTGAAAGGCTCTCCTAGGTGAGCAGGCCACCTCACAGAGGAAGGAGGAATAGATGACCACCTATGCTTCAAGGCATCCCATAGTGTCTCCCTCTCTCCTTTCCTATGCTTCCCTTCAATCTAGTTTTGTGTTGCTTCTAACTTCTGTTGTGAGTACAAATGTGCTTAACCTAAAGAGGGTATAGGTGTTCATCACTCCTTCAGTGAAGTTTCCTTTTCCGATGTCCATTTTAGATATACCGCCTTTCCAGAAGCCTATGGATATGAATAATACCTTAGTTGTATCCACTGCGGTTCTTTCCTCCTCTTCTTCACACCTCTAACCTCATTTGTGGGGAGTTCATCTCCTTAGATGAAGAAAAATATGGAGTGTGGTCCTTCTAGTAGTGAAGGATATAAGAAGATCCCACCTTCTTCACAAGGTGGTCCAATTCTGACTTGTTTCATCCTAGTGATGGGAACAGTTCTAGCTTCCCCTAAGTTTGTCGCCACTCACGAGTCATTTGGTGAGCCTAGTAATGAATCTTAGGCATAGCCTACCCAATCCACTAAAGTTAAACATGAAGCTCCTGTAGGGTGCATGTTTAACTCTGTGGATGAAGTTCTAGCCTTGTTAGTGATCTTCACAAAATTGATGACCCTAGCTCCACAAGAGCTCAGTGTAGAAGAACAAGTGTAGGGCCTTCTTCCTTAGCCCTTGTTGTGAGAGGGTTAGATGCTTCTCCTCTTAACATTCCACCACTGCAGGCTCACCCTCGTTCCCCCTACAATGATCTAGTGTGGGAAGCAGACGACCTCTTGGTCGATCAATGTTAGGAGGCATCTTCTTGATCTTTTATGTGTGTGTGTTTAGTGATGTGTTCCCCCGTGATCATGCTATGTGTTCCTAGATGACCCTTGTCACACCTATTGGTGCTTGGATATAGGTATGGTTTTTGTGTCATAAACCGTCTTCTATTTGTATCATCATTCTTCCATGTTTGTGCTTGATTTTTGGTAAATTGGGGATGATGAAAAGAGTTGGGGTCATTTAGGCTTCCCTTCCAAGTTGACCCATTTTTTAATTTTTACTTTGTTTTCTCATGCATTCTTCACATGGTCTGATATAGTAGGGGATTGATGATAGCTCATTTATATACTATTACTATACATACATACATACATACATACATACATACATACATACATATATATATTTATGAGTACGGCTGACCCCAAAATATCAGGCTACCCCTATGCCCTTTATTTTTATTTTCATCTTTTTCCATTCAAAATTCTAATTTTCATAAAATGCATTTGTTTCCAACAAATCTTTTCTCGAAAATATTCAAAAAAAATTCTTCAAAATTGCATTCTCAACTTGAAACCCTAATGAAAGATGTTTCCTTCATCAAGGGTTCGTAAAGAAAGAACTTGAGAACCTTCCTCTGAAGTGGAAATAAATTTAACCTTCCCCACACATGGGGGGTATTCTTCCTTTTGAATTCCTTGATGAAGTGAAAATATTTCAAAAGGATCCCCTGATGATGGATCGATTTGAGAAATATCTACTTTCAAAATATGTGTCCCTTGAGTGGACCCCTTCTTCACGACGGGTTCCCAAGGGAGCCCTTTGAAAGTCTTCCAAATGGTTGACAATCTACATGACTACCTACTTACTTGCCTATGTGGCCACTTCCTGACTCTGCAGAGTCCACTTTCCTAGGTTTCCTCCATGTAAGAGATCTTGGAGGATACCACCCTGTAGGTCTGAAAGCCTATAGGGTGCTTCCTTTGAGCTTCCTCCATGGGAGAGATCTTGTAGGTAGCTCCCCTATAGGTCTGTAGGGTACTTTCCTAGGTTTCCTCCATGTAAGAGATCTTGGGGGAAACCTCCTATAGGTCTGAGAGCATGTAGGGTGCTTCCTTTCAGCTTCCTCCATGTGAGAGATCTTGTGGGTAACTCCCCTATAGTTCTGCGGGCTTGTAGGGAACTTTCTTGGGTTTCCTCCATGCAAGAGATCCTGGGGGATACCTTCCCTATAGGTCTGCAGGTCTATAGGGTGCTTCCTTGGGTTTCATTCATGCGAAAGATCTTGAAGGACACCTTACTTGTTGGTCTATGGTTCTGTAGGAAGCTTTTGGCTTCCTCCATGTGAGAGATCTTGGGGGATGCTTCCTAGGTATCCTCCATGTGAGAGTTCTTGGGGAAAACCTTCCTTGTAGGTCCGCGGGCCTGTAAGGCACAAAGAAAACTTTAAGATACCCCCCCTAGGCGAAGGTGTAAAATCCTGGAGAATCTTGTATACTTCCCAATAAAAATATTAATTATAGTGGCAATTTTTTTTTTTTTTCCTAAAAAAAAAGTCCATTGGCAAATCTTTTCTAATCACTAGAAGTCTATGGAAAATCTTGGAAAAATGCAAATTTTTTAAAACCAGTTAAATTTTTCCATTGGCAATTAAAATCTATTTTCAAACCAATAAAATATTTTGATTGGTGAATTAATCCTGTTTTCAAACTAGAAAAATATTTTTGTTGGTAATTGATTTTTTTTTTCAAACTAAAAAATAAAATTCATTGGTGAATTAAACCTATTTTCAAATGATTAAGAAAAAACATTGGCAATTTAAACATAATATCAAACTAAAAAAAATGTAGTGGCTAAGTGTCAGTGCAAATTTTCCTAACCTTAGTTGCAAGTATTTCTTGGTCATCTTTGTAGTCGGTGGGTCGAAGGTTTCGAAAACTTCAAAACTTTAGACTTTGGTTCTAAGGTTCCAAGTTTTAGTGACCACATGACATTATGGACCATGACCGTTCGATGAATTTTTGATGGACAGTTGTAGTTGCATTCCATAAGTATATCTCTCAAGCACTAGATATGTGAATTGAAACCTTCAGAATTACACTAGAACCGTTAGATTTTCAAAAATAAATGGTTGAAATTTTATTAATTATTTAGGTCTGTCGGTCATCCTGCTCTTGTTTACCATTTAATATTCCCTAAGTCAGACCAAAATATTTTATGAAAAAACTATAAATCTTAACTCTTTAATCCTGAGGGTCGAGTCTTGTCAACCTAGCGATGTCCCCATTTTAAATTATGCACGTGCATAAAGTTTTTTTAAGAGACAGACTGTTAAATAAATTTTTGATGGAAAGCTATAAATGCATTCCAGAAGTAAATCCTTGAAGTACTAGACTTGTGAACTGAAACCTCCAGAATAACAATAGAACCGTTAGATTTTCAAAAATCAATGGTTGAGATTTTATTAATGATTGGCTTTAGAAATCAACATATAGTTCCGATCATAAGTGAGTGAAATTTATTGTGACTTATTAGCTAGGAAATTGATAATCATTAAGGTAAAAAGAGACATTTAATTCTCTTTTCAATGCATTGAAATACTCTACCTTTCATTTATTCTATTAAAATTCTCAATTTGGTTGTGGTACTGGGTAGTGGCATGGATTAATACCATATGAATAGCCAGAGTGACTGATTGGATAGCTTTATATTGAAAGCTACACGATATACTCTAGAATCGTAGATGATGATGTCAATAATTTAGTGATTTTGATAATCGACAGCTTGTGTGGCACTGCCTATTTTGACAATTGGCAGCTTGTCAACTTGAGTTACAGTTTGCAACTTTGCATGTAGCCAGTTTGAGGTACTGATTAAGTTGGATTTTTGGTTTGTGGCTGCACAAATCACAATTATTACTAAGTAGTTAGTAGTAATTATACACAACCTTAGAGCTCACACGTGAAACGTGTGAGGTGTACAAGGTACCAGACTAGTAGTGGCACTTTTGGTGGCACTTTTAGCCCATAAATAAGAATAGTGAGCACAACTAAAATCATTCATTTAATTTTCATAAGGGTTTTCATTTTGTAGGGTTAATAACTTAATAAGGATTCAGGAAGAAGATGATTCGGTATTATTGGGGATGCTCTAAATTCTTCTGCCTCCAGTTATGTAGTTAAAGAGTAAAAGACCAATTTCCTTCAAGTTCAAAATAGGTGGAATTGGAAAGAAGTTGATTTGGTTCACCTGAATTCTCAGACAAGTTTTGAACTAGGATGATGAGCTTTGATGGACATAAGTGCTATCCCAATGCATTGAGGCTGCAAGTAGAAGATGGGAATAGTTTTACTACCCCTCATCGTCCACATAACTTTGGTTCTCAAAGGGGATAAACACATTTTGTATCTTCACAGCTCCCATTTCCCCAACATGGTTAGCCAAGCAAGTTCCTTGCATTTATTTTTAGACACCATGGCCTACTAGGCAAGCCCCATGCATTTATTTTTAGTGCTCATCTTCTGCATGGGAGAAATTTTACAATCCCTCATCTTCTACATCCGTCTACTTCTGAAAGGGGCTAAGTAAATTTTGTATCTTCATGACTCCCATTTCCCCAGTATGATTTGGCCCCTTTTCCCCATGCATTTATTTTTAGAGTGACAAGGGTATGGCTGACTCGACAAGTCCCATGTGTTTATTTTTAGAGCTCATGGTTGACCCGACAAGATCCATTTATTTTTAGAGATACATGTATCACATTTATGTTTCAACTTTTCACCAACAGCCAAGTAGAAGTTTGGTGCTTGCGCTTACATTTGTATTTGTACTATGTAATAATGTGACATTGTAATTCAGTTGTAATAAAATAAATGGTTGTACTATTAATGTGACATTTTAATTCATTTTGTTAAGTCCTTTGCAAGTTAAGTGCTATTAATGGTTGTGCAATGTGCTATTAATGTGACATTGTAAATCATTTTATTAAGGCCTTTGAAATGTTAAGTTTCTGACCCCTTGGCCTTGATGTCAATCCTAGCGCATTAAACTTTAAAGAAAATTTAAAACAGACATTTTAAAGCAAATTTAAAACAAATTTTAAACACATGTTTTATGTTTAGTATTTATATCATAAATTACTCAATCATTTGATGAACATTTGATGTATGGTTATAGTTGCATTCCAAAATGAAATGCACAGAGCACTATGCTTTTCAACTTAAACCTTTGGAATCACCCTATAACCATTAGATTAATAGAGATCAATGGTTTAGAATTTGTTGTCAATGCAAGAGTAAATTATTGTTTTTAATGGCTTGTATTAAATGTTGTCGGCCATGTACATTGTACTACCTAATTGTGTACTATGTAGTCTGTAAGTAACGAGTAGACATTTTGATGTCATTTAGTTTGCTCATTGCAGTGCACCACCCTATTCTAGGTTCCATAGTTCCACTTCCAACAAAGCCATTCCAGTAACCCAGTTTCAAGCTTCAACGTAGTTTCAACTTCAAGAATAAAAATTCAAAATCCGAGTAAGTTGAAGAATTCCTATGGCTATGTTTCATTGCTTGAAGTTGATGTCTCTTAAAATCTTATTTTGTCAAACTTTGAAGCTTAGGTTTAGAGTTAAGAGGCTTAAGAATTAAGAAAAATTAAAGACTAATAGGGAATTCAAAAATTTCATATTGTTGATTGTATCAGCATGTCTACCACCAATACCACTAGAGCAATGTCAAATTAAAAAATACATTATGCAAAATTGCTTGAAACCCCAGGTTTCACTGATGAATACCATGATATTTATGATCCTGAAACCTATGGTAGGCATACCTCAGAACTTAGATTTTCATCTAAGAATAAGGATGCAGATAAAATGCAAGTTAATAGTATCAATGCATCGTGGGTAACTGGATTAGGGTGCGTGATGTTACATGAGGTTTTTCCTTGCCTAGAATTTCTCATGGTCTATGTCCTAAATTATGATGATAACAAAAGAGCAATTGTTAATAAAGATAGCAAAGAATAATTGTTAGCCATTAATGTAGAATAACTTAGAAAAGTATTGGCCTTGGGGTTTACAACCAAAGAATTTGGAAATGTCCACATTGACCTAGAAAATCTTGCTAGTGATTATGAAGCAGTGGATGAAATGGAGAAAAATTCTTTATTAAATAGAATAATTTAGCATAGAAACAAATTGAAAGTTGATCATAAGCCTCCTTATGATTTGGATATTTTTAAACCATGGGTTCAGGATACTATTTCCATGCTAGCATTTTTTCTCAGACTGGATAGCAATTTGGAAGTGGGTGCATGCCTCTTCGAAATGATGTATAATATCCATTATGGTGTTCCATATGCCAAATATAATTTTATTGAGCACATTGTAGAATCCCTGCATAATTTTTTTTTAATGATTAAATGAGGTTCCACCAAGACATTTAGGTTTATAGCCTACTTGTGCTATCTTTTTCTATTCAAATTTAGAGGAATGTTTTAGACCAACAAGCTTCAGATTCAACCCTATAGTAATAGTAATCTTGAGCAAACGAAAATGGATCCAGTATATGAATGGACCACTATTACAAGGTTGCATGATTCTCGAAGGAACTATAGTCATTTTGTAGACTACTTTTTGGCTCCATTGCATCAAGCAATTACAAACACTCCAATGCTTAGATTGCCCGTGTCATGTAGAAACTGCATTCAACTAGGAAAATAAATAAAATTGTCTAATTGGTACTTATTGGAAGAGTATACTGTGCTAAGATTTTATGGATTGAAAGTATA
This sequence comes from Sequoia sempervirens, assembly GCA_007258455.2. Taxonomy (NCBI): domain Eukaryota; kingdom Viridiplantae; phylum Streptophyta; class Pinopsida; order Cupressales; family Cupressaceae; genus Sequoia; species Sequoia sempervirens. Next base: position 64,043 of record VDFB02326431.1, on the reverse strand, counting down.
GCCATACAAACTTCCAATACATGTGAAAAAAAGGGTTTTTGCTTTGGAATATGTAAGGCAGATGTAGATTACTGATGAATGACACTTTACTAGTCAGAGGAAGAATACCTTATTTCCTTCTTTACCTTTTTCATATCGAGGGATGACATTCAAGAGAAAAGAATTTAGTGTGGCACATGATCTTTTGATTTTTTTTTATTTTGATGCTAACTGTCACTGGCAGTATGATCCATGTGACACCATTAAATCAATGATTGTGCTCAATAAGAATGTTGGAAGTAGAATTCAACATCAAAGTAAACCCTTGCTTGAAAACTTGAGAAACAGGGATTCTTGGGATGAGGTCAAAGTAACAATGGAGAAAAGTGTTGCTGAGAATGGTATTTCTTTTGAACAATTGTCAGAAATTATGGCATTGCATTGAATGACAATTAGGAGGTACAACATCTTTTATGAAAAAAGTCATAAACCATCTAGTATAGTAAAAATGCCAAATTCTCTAGAGAAGGAACTTACAGAAAAAAAATTGGTCATGATAAAAAATTACTGCCTTTTGGTCTATGAGGAAGAACCTAGGTGATCCAAGAGCTCTTGCAGAGTATGGAGATAACAAAGAAGATCTCGAGTTTGGAAAATTATGGAATATAGAGCATCTGAATGAACAAGAAGATGAAGAAAGTGATGATGATAGGAAAGAAGAAAGCCATGTCAATTTCAAACTTGGTTTAAGTGAGGCCACAAACAAAGCATTTACTACAGGAGCAACCATAACTAAAAAAATGGGTTATGAAGGTGGTCCTTTGGGGTCCCAAACACAAGGCCCTTGGATGGTAATAGATATAGAGCATAGAAAACCAGTTGATAAATCTGACCTTAGGTTTGGAGGTGAAAAAGTAGACCTAGGGTATATAGGTCAATTTTTTAGAGCTTCAAGTTCAAATCCTCATCCTCATGGTCAGAGACAAGCACAACTAGGACATGCCCATGGTGGAGGGATTAGTCCAAGAGGCACTACCTTTGGTGGTGATGGTATGGGTAGTAGTACTAGTAGTGGTCAACATGTGCTATAACAACAAATTACACACAAGAGGAGAACATAATATACCACAAAAACACCAAGCGATCAAGGAATATAGAAGAGGCAAAGGATTTTGACATGTCCATCTCCAAGTCACACTACCAGTGGATCCACCACAAAGGAGTTATTTCTAGGAACTCCCCCAATGCCAGTTAGTCTAGTTGTGACATCATTAGCAACTACAAGTACTCCTATTCATTCGCCATTCAAGCATTCCATTGTTCCTGCATCCCCAGATTTTGATTACATTGAAGAGTTTGAAAAGAAATCAGAATTGAATAAAAAAAGAAGCAATTGACGGAGAGTGTGTCTGCTCTAACTTTAGAACCTGCAACAACCATGGTATTACCCACATTTGAAGCAAGTAAAGAAATCATGGAGTACACATTTCTTATTCCCACAGTTCAAAACAAACCAGCAAATCAGATGGCTCCATTTGAATTCCATGTGAACAATTTTCAATTGGATTTTTCTGGACTCAGAAATACTGACAAAATTAATGTATCAATGAAGAACAATGAATTGGTGTACACATCATTGTTGAAGCAAGATAGAGAGAAAAAAAGGTTGCAGACTCAAATTGAAAAGTTACAGGAAGACCTAGCAAATGAGAAAGCAAAGAGGAAAGAAACATATAATAAGAGCAATGAATTATAAAAAAGAATTAAAAAATCTACCTCTATGTTAACAAGCAAAGAGGATAAGCAGAATGAGATTAAGACTGCAGTGAATGAATTGAAGCAAAGGCTAGATGAGAGCAACAAGAAATATGATGAGGAAAAATCCACTTCAGAAAAATTGAAACTAATCATTGCAAATGGAAATGCACAGTAGGAACAAAAATTTCAAGAGAGAAAAAGAAATGAAAGATTGGAGGCAAAGCTGATGGAAGAAAAAAATAAAATTAAGTCTTGTCAAAATAAGTTATCTTTATTTTGTATAGAAAAAATGAGGCATATGAAACAAAAGATCTAGGATGAAATAATGCAAGGGATTGATCATTTGTGTGACATGTTTCAATTGATTGATGCTATCAGACAACATCATAAGAAGCTCAACAAATATTTAATGGAGAACAAAAATGTGTCAGCATTAGAGAAATCAACAAATCAAATTCAACAAATGGTCTACAAAGCTAGTGACAATGTTTTGAAATCAAAAGGGATTACTAATCAGCTTGCTACATCAATGGCATTGTCATTTATCATTGAAAAGTGTTTGAGAATGCGTGAAATAGACAAATATTTACATTTGGCTACAAACAAGATGAAGAAGGTGATGCAGTGATTTAACTTTTGATAGTATGAGTTTCCAAGTTCCAACTCAGCTCTGTACAGAGTTGTCTTTGAGAAATATTTTGCATTTCCAATGTCTCTATGTATTGCTTCATGTGATATAGTGATAGGGTATGTGTAGGATCATCATGGTAAAAATAGGCCCTTAAGTGGCAAAAAATTTAGAAAAAATAGAGTTACGAAAGTTGACGTAAAAATTTGAATAAGTTATCTATATTATTTAAAAAATATGTAAGAATAGAATCTGTAACAAATTGAATGTAGTTTCTAAACTACTAGGTTTGTTTAAAATATATATATTTGGTGAAAATTTAAAATTTCAATGCAATAGTACTTAAATTCCATGGAAAAAATAATAAGTAGATGTCTGTCTGACCACCCTAACCACAATAAAATGATAATATTTTTTTTATAAGATTTTAGATATAAGTAGAGGAGTCATTTCCCGAAGTGATGCATATTTTTTTGTAATTTTTTTCCAACTAAATAAATAATTATGATTTTTTTATTACAACTTAAAAAATATATAAAAACTCGTATGTCTAACCACCTTAACTTGGTCAAAACTTCATGAAATTCATTTTTTCTTTATTTAATCCTATAGTATGTGAAGCATAGAATGTGACACATGTTTTGGATTCAAAAAATGTGATACTGTTTGAAAGCTATAGGTTCCTTTCAATAATCCTATCAATTGGGACTTTAGTCATAATTCAAATAGAAAATGAATAATAATTACTTATTAAATCCAAAATAAAGCATAATTTATATTGGTGGAAAGTTGTGATTCTCCTTTAAAAACCCTTTTCGTTTCATCAATTTTGGGTAAAAAAAGTCATCAACCACATACCCATCATATTGCCACTTTTTGACCCATCATGATCATGCACATACCTGATAATCAAATTAAAAGTTGAAACTCAGACTTCAATAATGTGTTGATGTTCAATTATCTGTATTATTTATTATATCATTTGAAGAAAAAGTTTGGTAGTGGTTTCAACTTCTAGATATAATTGTTATTATGTTCATTGTTGTATATGCTACTAATACTATTGTTAATATGTTATTAATCTAATAAGCATTGAGTTGAGTGATGAATCATTGAGCACATGCTCAAGTTTTACTTTTAACACAATTAAAATATGAACTATAAGCTGATTTTAATTCCAGGCATCCATAATCTTAGTGAAATTGCATTACAATTCACACATCAATACTCAATCTTCATGACTACTTATGATATCTGTTGAACATGTTTTGCACACATGCCCTACCATAGGCAGGGACCCCCTTTTTTTTGGCTCCCAACAGGTTACTTTGCTCCTATCTTGTTTTGTGTGCCCCATATCCAATCCCAAATTGGTCACGTGCCTTCAAACGATTAAATTCCCCTGACCAAATTCACATACTTGGGGTATTCAAATATGCGGAGAAATGAGCTCCATCGTCCCCTTTTCTGCTTTTTGTCTTGTTCTTGCTATTTTGGAACATCCGTAGACCCCTGTCACTCCCGTTTCCACAGTTTTCACTTTGGGAGCAAACTTTTTTGGATCTAGGATGTGTTTCAAGTGCATAAATTAACTGCCAAGGTTTCGTCAACGTTCCGTTAAGTTTCGATGGTTTCAGAACTTTCCTTCCGTAATTCCCTTCCTCCTTGGCTATTTGGAAACATATGTGGACCCCCGTTGCTCTTGTTTCCACATTTTTTGACTTTGGGGGCAACCTTTTTTGGATCTGGGATGTGTTTAAAGTGCATAAATGAACTGCCAAGGTTTTATCAATGTTCCATTAAGTTTCAATGGTTTCTGAATTTTCCCTCTGGAATTCTCTTCCTCCTTGGCTGTTTGGAAACATCTATGGACCCCCGTCACTCCCATTTCCACATTTTTTGATTTTGGGGACAACCTTTTTTGGATTTGGGATGTGTTTAAAGTGCGTAAATGAACTGCCAAGGTTTTGTCGACGTTCCATTAAGTTTCAATGGTTTCAAAACTTTCCCTCCGGAATTCCCTTCCTCGGCTGTTTGGAAACATCCGTGGACCCCTATAGCTCCCGTTTCCACATTTTTTGACTTCAAGAGCAACCTTTTTTGGATCTGGGATATGTTTGAAGTGCGTAAATGAACTGCCAAGGTTTCGCCAAAGTTTGGTTAAGTTTTGGTGGTTTCGGAGCTTCGTCCCCCTTTTGCTGTTTTGAACATCTGGTGGCCACCTCCCTTCCGGCCTTCGAAGCCCAGCCCCTCCATGGCTGTTTCTGGGGCTCCACCTCTCTGTGGCTGTTTCAAACATTTGGTGGCCACCTCCCTTCTAGCCTCTGGAGTCTGACCCCTCCGTGGCCGTTTCTGGGAGTCTATCCCCCTTTGGCCATTTGGAACATCTGGTGGCCACCTCCCTTCTGGCCTCCTGAGCCTAGCCCCTCTGTGGCCGTTTCTAGGGCTTCGCCTCTCCATGACCATTTTGAACATTTGGCGGCCACCTCCCTTCTGACCTCCAGAGCCCAGTGCGTCCGTGGCCATTTCTGGGGCTCCACCACTTCGTGGCCGTTTTGAATATCCGGCGGCCACCTCCCTTCCGGCCTTCAGAGCCTAGCCCCTCCATTGCCGTTTTTGGGGCTCTGCCTCTCCATGGTTGTTTTAAACATCTAGCGGCCACCTCCCTTCCGGCCTTTGGAGCCCAACCCCTCTGTGGCCATTTCCAGAGCTCCACCTCTTCGTGGCCATTTTGAACATCTAGAGGCCACCACCCTTCAAGCCTCCGGAGCCCGACCCCTCCGTGGCCGTTTCCGGGGCTCCACCTCTCCGTGGCCATTTTGAACATCCGGTGGCCACCTCCCTTCTAGCCTCCAGACCCCGGCCTCTCCATGGAAGTTTCTGGGGCTCCGCCTCTTTGTGGCCATTTTGAACATCTGGCAACCACCTCCCTTGCAGCCTTTGGAGCTCAGCCCCTCTGTGGTCATTTCCAGGAGCCTGCCTCCTTTCCGGTTGTTTTGAACATCCAGGAGCCTGCCTCCTTTCTGGGTATTTTGAACATCTGAGAGCCTCCCTTCTTCCTAGTTTTTTTGAACATCCGGGAGCCTGTGTTCTTCCCGGCTATTTTGGCTTCCGTCTGCTGTCTGCCTTCTAGCTTTCTTCCACCCTCTGGCGCTCGCACCCTTGAAGCATGCATTAATGTTTATGGCCCAAATGAGTTCCAAATATGAATATCAACATATTTTGATGATGCATGGATAGATCTAACAAGGAATTTGTAGGTTTGACTGACATTTTCCTTAACTCATATATAAATGCACTTACGACACTTCATGTTTGCAGGAGTCAAGAAGCCTTCCGCAGGTCTATCGGAGAGGCCCATTGAGAGAGTTGTCCTACCTTTTTTTAGATGATGATGATTTATAAGAAGCTTTCTGCCCGAATCAGGGGCCACTAATCCATTGATGCCAATCGTCAATGGGCTCGTTTGATCAAAGGAAGAGCACTGCAAGCAGATCAAGCAAAAGACGATTTTCAGGCAGTTTCAGCTACAGTGAAAAGGGAAATCAGCTAAATGATGAAATTGCTATAGTGACTGGAAATAGATGATGAAATAGAGAAAAGACAATGAATGTATTTTAAATTGCTAGATAATGGAGGGTAGGTGAAACCCTATTGTAAATCAAATCTGGGCCATTCGATGTAATTGAATCCTAGCCATTCATTTGGGCTTTGGAAAACTATAAATAGGGGTTTGACCCTCATTTGTAAGGGTTGGATAGCTATTGTAAAAAGTAATTTGTAGCAATAGAAGACAACATTGCATGATTTTATGGATGTTCTCTTTGATTTTTCTCATCTTGCATGCATGGTTCTAATTCCATATTAGTTTTAGTATTAGTTTCTTGAATGGTTGTCATGATACTATTGTTGTTATAGTATTTGATGAACTTCCAATTCATGCTTTTTGTGGTCCATTGATGATGAATCACTTTGCAAAGCTAGTTTGAGCCTCTTTCCTTTATTGTTTCAACTTAGTTTGATTACATGTACATGATGTGTGTATGTGATGTGAAAATCTGTAGTCCTTAGAAGATTGCACTAGTTTTGTGTAGCTATAGGTTTCTCTTGGTCAAGTAAAACTCAGTTTAGGAAGTCTGTCTACTTTAGTAGCCACCATTGTTACTATTCATTCGTAGCTTAGGATTAGAATATCTTTCTTAACCCTTCTCATTTTGCTATTTCTTTTAATCCTTGGTTAGAGTAGGACCCAAAGCATCACCATGAAGCTAAATCAGATGAACTTGATGAGTTTCAGCTTGCTGTTTTGAGTGGACAGCCACTGTTCATTCATTTCCAGCACTTTGAAACTGCATTTGCAAACCCAACTTCCCATGCTTTGTAACTCATCCATAAGACTGCCTTGTGATTCTATTAAATCACATCAAACAACTGAGATATTTCAAGCACTGTCAAGACCTAACATTAGAGACCTTGGGATAGTGTTCTACAATTTGATTATGGAAGATTGTCTTTCAAGAGAGGTAGTGCATCTACGCATTACTTGTGTTGAGAAGTGCATAAAAACACATCAACATAATTGGTGCTAGAAGGAGGGATGACATGTTGGGAATACAAAGCTAAAGATTGGAAGTGATTCATTTTATGCCCTCCTCCTCCTAATGCCATCAACAGAACTGGTGCTAGAAGGAGGGCTGACATGTTGGGAATACAAAGCTAAAGATTGGAAGTGATTCATTTTATGCCCTCCTCCTCCTAACGCCATCAACAAAACTGGCGCTAGAAGGAGGGCATGACATGTTGAGGCTACAAAGCTGAATGTTGGAATTTGAAAAGAGCACTTCCAAAGAAGAAATTTGAGATAGGGAGATCTCTTTCAATGCTAAAAATCAAAAAAATTTGAAGGAAAAAAAAGCTGAGTCAAAATGGAGCAGCATGCACAAATTGACATCACTCAGCTGCATGCAAATTTGAACAAGAGACTGAAGAAGCCATTGTAGTAATTTTTATTGGCAGATAGATGTCAGTTCCGTTGCACTCATAGGCACAATGAGCTGCGATGTCTCACATTCTTGAGCAGAATAGTATTGCAAGGAGAAATTCCCTTTTGGGAAATCTATCAGCCTTTAGCTCTTGTAGACTCAGAGGAAGAATTGACAACCATGGCAGCCAAGGCATTCAAGGAGCTGATCCAAGAACATTTGAGCAGTAAGGATGGACCAAGATTGGAAGAAGTACTAATGGCAAGTTGGTGTAGATTTCACAATGCATCACATTCAGAATTTATGTGTTCATCATGTGACAACATCATTTCTCAAGCCAAAGGTTTTTCAAACAAATTGGAGTAGCCAACTCTCAATGAGGAGAAGTCATCCCATGAGGCAGAAGAGCTGTCAACATTTGTAGGATAGCACCTTGAAGATAAACCACCTAGTTCGACACAAGCTGGTGTTGGGACAATAGACATAGAAAATGAAAACCAAGGGGGAGGAGCTGAAATCCTTGGGACAACAAAGTGCATTGATGAAAATCTGATTGTAACTAGTTTAGTAGACTTTCCCTCCATTGAAAAAGAGTAGTCCTCCACTCAAGAAGAGGAATGAACGATAATTGAAGATGAATTAACAGAATTTGTAGCAGTATATGCTAGGACAACCAACATAGATGCTAAAAATCAGGAAGAAGAGGAAACTGAAAGCCTTGGGGCAGCAGAAGGAGATGGTCAAAGAATGAGCAAAATCAGATTGAAAGACCTCTCTATCTACAATGATAGTGATCAAGAATCTAAAAATGAAAGTTTTGAGGAGTGGGAACAACCACTCGTCATAGCTGTCTACTATCAAGCTTCTTTTTCAAATGATGATGAGGACCCGATAGTGGAGAGATATGACCAACTAGTCTCCAGATTAGCAAAGGATTGGTCAGAGCTGAAATACCAAGTCAATTTGGAGGTGCTACTATTTCCAAATTGGTGTAGAATTCATGATTCATCACACTTAGAGTTCACATGTGAAATGTGCCAAGAATCCATCAAACAAGTTAGAAGACAAGTGGAGCAGCCAAGTGCCCGACCTCCTCTACTTACTGCCCGGATCAAGGTAAAAGACCAAGAGCCTGAATCAAGTGATGGTTCAGTTGAAGGTAGGCATCAAGAGGATGTTGGGGTAGCAATAGAAGAAGGACAGCAATATAATCTCAGACTTACGAGCGATGAAATAGATCAAGTGGGAATGATGTCCACCAGTCATCAAGAAGTTCTTCCTCTTGAAGAGCAGTTATGTGCCATGGACAGTGGGCTTTTTGGTGAGTCTTTGGAGGGAAATTGTGTAATAGACTTTGGTCCCCTTGATGAGGTTCCATCAATTGATGACTTCTTTCCATTGGGAGCTGCACTACAGAGGTATGCTCATGCCGAGGAAGAGCACATCCCAGAAAATGGTAGTGATGAATACATACTCCTTGAGCCCCCGAACAGTGATGCACTAGAGTTTCTAGATTGGGAGAGGAGATCCTTCTCCATTTACAGCAATAGTGAGCAAGAGGAAATGAGTCAATGTCATGATGAGATGCATGAACAACAAAAAGAAGAAGACAAAGGCAGGGGTGCTGAGATAGCTTCTAACAGAGATGAAGCACTCGGCCAACTACAAGATGCAACTTGGAGTCCTTTTGCCATGATCATTGTTGATCCTCCTTCATATTCAAATGGCTACAATAGGATAGATTCATGCATGTCATTGTCCCATGATGTTGAACACCACATAAATAAGGACAACCCTTGGGGAAGGAGATGAGACAACATGCTGCCCCTTCGGGATAGTAACCAAGTGGATACCAAGTTTGCAGATGATCAATGTGGAGAGCTATTTCTTTTTGAAGAACTGCCAACTGGGGCTATAGGTCCCATTAGTAGATTGGAAGAGTTGTTTGATGCCCCATCCTCCTAGCCTTATACAAGCTTAAGGTTCACAATGCTGTACCCTCCACCGTGCTCGCCCGAGGCTGCCAATGTAATGATCAATGATGTTGTGCTTGCTCTCGACTGTCCAATGCTGCCACCTCTATGTGATGACATCCAAGTTCTATCCTTCCTTGCTCCAGTTAATTTTCATAGTTGCACTTATTATTTTGATTATGGGAATGAGGGAAAATGAACATGTTTATGGATTAATCATTGGTTCAACAAGCCTCCTCAATTGCTGATTTTTCATGATGACATGATTGAACTTGAGTGCTGCAATGTTGAACTTCCTTTTTCTGAATATAAAGATAAATTTGCATGGTTAAGAATGATAACGATTGCCCATTTGCTTGTGCATACATTGCAAAATCCAATGAACGTTAATGTCAGCTTGCCCTGCCTAAACATAGTTCATTGTAAATATCTTTGTACATAGCCTGTTTTGAGTAGTATAGGTTTCTTGTAAATACTTTGTTTTCCTGCTTTCCTTAGGTTAGTTGGTTTGTGTAGGTTGCTTGCTTTGTTTTATTTTTGTTTGCTTTTGCTTTGTTGCTACTTTGCTTGGGGTCCGTCTACTTTTAGCTTGGCACGTCTGTGTGCACAACAACCATACTTATTGCCTGGGGTTGTTCTACGTATTTCTTTGTCAAACTCTAATCAAGTCTTTAGAGTGGATGATGAAGGTCTTTTGTTAGTGTCAAGCGATCTGGGTGTTTAATTCAAAGAGGATAAGTTGTTGGTTTAGTTTGACTTTGACATATTCTGAAATCTTATAGCTCTCACACATCTTAAGAATTTGATGGTCACTATAGGGCCTTTTGTGAAGTCTAGTTAACTGAAAAATCTAAAATTTTGCTCCAGCACCACTGTGATTCTTAGCCCTGAGAGTGAGCTTCAATGCTTGCAAGTTGAAATAAAAAAGCTAAAAAGAGAAAAGAAATAAATAAAAAAATATTGAAAATTAAAAGAAAGGAAAATTCAACTTTTCAGGGTATTCGAGCAACTCTACCGAGGCTATAGATGCCCGACCGGCAGTAGAGCAATGTTTGGGAGAATCACAATGATAACCTCGTCGGGGCTATGGATGCCTGACTGGCAGCGAGACAATGTCCCAAATGCTTTTGGAGTTAGAATAAACTACGTAGCTTAACTAAATGGAGCTTGGATTCCTATAGCAACTGAACGATGGGAATTAACGCAATTGCACACATTTGGATTTTCAGCATACTGAAGGTTGGGTTGGCTAGTGGTTTTGATCCTTTGGATTGGGCATCTGGTTTGTTTTCCCAAGCGAGAAGGCCAAAACTAGAGATTCTGGGTTTGTGATTCCAGTTTGTCATCAAAAGGCTCTGTTTCATTTCCCCAGTGAGTCGCCATTTGTTGTGCATATTTTGCACACATGCCCCACCATAGGTAGGGACCCCCTTTTTTTGGCTCCCAACAGGTTGCTTTGCTCCTGTCTTGTTTAGTGTGCCCCATATCCAATCCTAGAGTGGTCACGTGCCTTCAAACGATTAAATTCCCCTAACAAAATTCACATACATGGGGTATTCAAATTTGCAAAGAAATGAGGTCCACCATCCCCTTTTCTGCTTTTTGTATTGTTCTTGCTATTTTGGAACATCCATGGACCCCTGTCCCTCCCGTTTCCACATTTTTTACTTTGGGAGCAACCTTTCTTGGATCTTGGATGTGTTTGAAGTGCATAAATGAACTTCCAAGGTTTTGTCAATGTTCTGTTAAGTTTTGATGGTTTCAAAACTTTCCCTCCGGAATTCCTTTCCTCCTTGGCTGTTTGGAAACATCTATGGACCCTCGTCCCTCCTGTTTCCACATTTTTTGACTTTGGGGGCAACCTTTTTTGGATTTGGGATGTGTTTAAAGTGCTTAAATGAACTGCCAAGGTTTCGTCGATGTTTTGTTAAGTTTCGATGGTTTCGGAACTTTCCCTCTAGAATTCCCTTCCTTAGCTGTTTGGAAATATCTATGGACCCCTGTCGCTCCTGTTTCCACATTTTTTGTCTTTGGGGGCAACCTTTTTTGGATCTAGGATGTTTTTAAAATGCGTAAATGAACTGCCAAGGTTTCGTCGATGTTCCATTAAGTTTTGATGGTTTCAGAACTTTCTCTTTGGAATTCCCTTCCTCCTTGGCTATTTGGAAACATCCGTGGACCCCCATCGCTCCCATTTCCACATTTTTTGACTTTGGGAGCAACCTTTTTTGGATCTGGGATATGTTTGAAGTGCATAAATGAACTGTTAAGGTTTTGTCAAAGTTTGGTTAAGTTTTGGTGGTTTCGGAGCTTTGTCCCCCTTTTGTTGTTTTGAACATCTAGCGGCCACCTCCCTTTCAGCCTCTAGATCCTGGCCCCTCCGTGGTTGTTTCTAGGGCTCCACCTCTCTGTGGTCGTTTTGAACATTCGGTGGCTACCTCCCTTCTGGCCTCCGGAGTCTGACCCCTTCATGGCCATTTCTGGGAGTTCGTCCCCCTTTGGCCATTTGAAACATCTAGTGGCCACCTCCCTTCCGGCCTCCAAAGCCCGGCCCCTCCGTGGCCATTTCCAGGGCTCCGCCTCTCCATGGTCATTTTGAACATCCAGCGACCACCTCCCTTCTGGCCTCTGAAGCCTGCCCCCTCCATGGCTGTTTCTGGGGCTCCACCTCTCCGTGGCCATTTTGAACATCCGACAGCCACCTCCCTTCCGGCCTTCAGAGCTCAGCCCCTCCATGGCTGTTTCTGGGGCTCCACCTCTCTGTAGCCATTTTGAACATCCAGTGGCCACCTCCCTTCTGGCCTTTGGAGCCTGGCCCCTCCGTGGCTGTTTCCGGGGTTCCACCTCTTCGTGGCCATTTTGAACATCCAGCGCCCACCTCCCTTCCGGCCTCCAGAGCTCAGCCCTTCCATGGGCGTTTCGGAGGCTCCACCTCTCCATGGATTTTTTGAACATCCGGAGGCCACCTCCCTTCCGGCCTCCGAACCTCGGCCCCTCCGTGGCAGTTTTTGGTTCTCCACCTCTATGTGGCTGTTTTGAACATCCGACGGCCACCTCCCTTCCGGCCTCCAAAGCTCGGCCCCTCCGTGGCCATTTCCGGGAGCCTGCTTCCTTCCTGACAGTTTTGAACATCTAGGAGCCTGCCTCCTTCCTGGCTATTTTGAACATCTAAAAGCCTCCCTTCTTCCTGGCTATTTTGAACATCCAGGAGCCTGCCTTCTTCCTGGTTGTTTTTGCTTCTATCTATTGTTTGCCTTCTGGCTTTCTTCCTCCCTTTGGTGCTTGCACCCTTGAAGCATGCATTAATGTTTATGACCCAAATGAGTTCCAAATATGAATATCAACATATTTTGATGATGCATGGATAGATCTAACAAGGAATTTGTAGGTTTGACTGACATTTTCCTTAACTTATGTATAAATGCACTTATGACACTTCATGTTTGCAGGAGTCAAGAAGCCTTCCGCAGGTCTATTGGAGAGGCCCATTGAGGGAGTTGTCCTACTTTTTTTTAGATGATGATGATTTCTAAGAAGCTTTCTACCCGAATCAGGGGCCACCAATCCATTGATGCCAATTATCGACAGGCTTGTTTGATCAAAGGAAGAGCACTACAAGCACATCAAGCAAAAGACAATTTTTAGGTAGTTTTAGCTATAGTGAAAAGGGAAATCAGCTAAATGATTAAATTACTACAGTGACTAGCACTAGATGACAAAATAGAGAAAAGACAAGGAATGTATTTTAAATTGCTAGATAATGGGGGATAGGTGAAACCCTATTGTAAATCAAATCTGGGCCATTCGATGTAATTGAATCCTAGCCATTCATTTAGGCTTTGGAAAACTATAAATAGGGGCTTGCCCCTCATTTGTAAGGGTTAGAGAGCTGTTGTAAAAAGTATTTTGCAGCAATAGAAGAAATCATTGGATGATTTTATGGATGTTATCTTTGATTTTGCTCATCTTGGATGCATGGTTCTACTTCCATATTAGTTTTAGTATTAGTTTCTTGAATTGTTGTCATGATGGTGTTGCTGTTATAGTATTTGATGAACTTATAGCTCATGCTTTTTGTGGTTCATTGATGATGAATCACTTTGCAAAGCTAGTCTGAGCCTCTTTCCTTTATTGCTGCAACTTAGTTCGATTGCATGTGCATGATGTGTGTATGTGATGTGAAAATCTGTAGTCCTTAGAAGATTGCACTAGTTTTGTGTAGCTGTAGGTTTCTCTTGGTCAAGTAAAACTCAGTTTAGGAAGTCTGTTTACTTTAGTAGCCACCATTGTTACTATTCATTCGTAGCTTAGGATTAGAATATCTTTCTTAACCCTTCTCATTTTACTATTTCTTTTAATCCTTGGTTAGAGTAGGACCCAAAGTATCACCATGAAGCTAAATCAGATGAACTTGATGAGTTTTAGCTTGCTGTTTTGAGTGGACAGCCACTATTCATTCACTTCTAGCACTTTGAAACTACATTTGCAAACTCAACTTCCCATGCTTTGTAACTCATCCGTAAGACCTCCTTGTGATTCTAGTAAATCACATCAAACAACTGAGATATTCTAAGCACTGTCAAGACCTGATATTAGAGACCTTGAGATAGTGTTCTACAATCTGATTGTGGAAGATTGTCTTTCAAGAGAGGTAGTGCATCTACACATTACTTGTGTTGAGAAGTGTATAAAAAACATATTAACAATATCCACTAAACATTTATATGAATTCATGTCGTGGATTATCTATTATTGGAATTGGAATGATGGATTTTTGGTTAGTTTCATTGCTACTAAGTTTTGGTGTAGAGAGCATCTTTGGTGCTTTTCCTAACCTTAGTCACTAGCCCTCAAAATTTTATAATCTTGTTGTGGAGCTCTAAATTTTCATAACTCCCCTATTCCTTGACATGGTTGATGGTTCACTTTTTTGAGTTGCAAGTCTTTCTTGGTCATCTTTCTAGTTGGTGGGTCGAAGGTTTGGAAAACTTTGAAACTTCAGACTTTGGCTCTAAGGTTCCAAGTTTCAGTGACCACACGACATTATAGACTTATCTTTCCTTTCAAAGGAACTATCATCTAACATCTCATTGAATGCTATGTATAGACTAAACTTGAGTTGTCTTTTCAGGAATTTCCAAAAGCATGCTATGTACAAACTAATGTAAAAATTAAAATATAAAATATAAAATATCACAATTTCATGGAATACAACATAAAATATCATCAACTACAATTTTAATTTTTCATATGATTCATGAAGTGAAATATAAAATAAAATATCATGAAGTGCAATGATTCACAATTTCATTGAATACAATATAAAATATCATCAACTATAGTATGGAATAATGGAATCTGATCCTAGGATCCATGAAGTGCAATATAAATACCTAAAAGCTGCTAGTTCTCTTGAATCTCTTCCATTTCCCAAATGGACTGGGGGTCCTCAATCTAACATTCATCATCAGATAAAGTAAAAGAGTCATCTTGAATTTGATTCCAAGTTTGCTCTTAATTTTCTTCGTACTGTGTCTCAAATTCAACATTCATTGTGTCATTTTTGTCAATGTAAGTTGTTTGAGTCCCATTGCCACTACCAGTGCCACTAGTATTAGAATTTGGAAATAGAGTGTTGCACAACCCGACCCCTCTTATTTCACATGTGGACCTCTAGATTTCGAGTGCCCTTTCAAAAGGAATTTTTTTGACATTATACACAGTTCCTTTCATCCTCAAGCAATTTTCCAAATTCTTCTATAGTTTATTTCTTAACTTTGATTTCAAAAACCCCAATGTACTAAAAACTCTCTCATCCTCCACCAACCCCAATTTCATTGTTTGACATAAATCAACAAGTTTGAAATATTCTAATATCGAACCACACAATATTTCACTCTGACCTAAGCTTGTTCAAACCTTTTTTATTGATCCCAGTTCAAAGGCCTTGTCCTTTCCCATGGATTTATACTATTTCCTCATAGCTGTTGCAAAATTCCCACATTTTTTTCTAAGCTTAGCTTCATCTAAAATTCCTTCTATTTTCTACTCATTATATGTTATAGTTTTCAAAAATTGTTTGATCAAGAGTTTACCTAAACATGAAAAAATGTGGGGTTATCTCGGTTTGCCCAAAATTGAGGATACACAATACGCATGGCTTCAAGTATTTCATGTCGAGAGAATATTTCATGAATCTTTGAGGAAAGATATTTTGCAATTTCCTTCAAATTATCACCAACAAATTTAACAATGCCTTGAAAATATTCCTAGTTAATAGCTACTTCTCTGCTAGAGAGCCTAGTTGTCTTACATTGGTACATTTGTATCTCATATCCATGTACACAGATGCATAATTTCCCACTTGCATTAAACTGTAAATAATTATCAGGATCATTCAAATCAGTAATTTTCTGCCACATGAAATAATTTGGGCCATATTGTGTTAGATCTAGATATAGATGATTAAGGGCCAAGCATGTAATCTTACGTAGATTGGCATATTCATTAATATACATAGTTCTATCTTGGGCTTTCTTCACAAGCTCATTCATCACATCCAGCATGGGGAGAAGACTAGTTAAATTCAAGAGTGTCTCTATATTGCTTAACCTATGTAAGAGGTCAAGAGCTTTGTCTACTATGTTGTGATGCTTGTACATCACTCCAATCAAAGATTGATATTCTGAAAGAACTTGTTGCACTAGTTGATGTAGGGAGATCCATTTGGTATCAACATCCTTGAGAAGCTTGTTTTCCTATTGTTATTTCTTAGCAAAATTTTGAAATTCTATGAAACATTTAGGAATTTAGCAGAAGTATGCGTGGATCTTGAGGACTAGATTTTTTACTTTTGATACTGTAGGAAACTTGCTTACAATTTTGAATGCTAAATTCATTCTGTGGGCCATGCAGTGAATTCCAAGCATGTATGGTGCACAAGTAGTTTGTAACTTTATGAAAACATCGGTCTTTTGACCTTGCATCACTGTAGCTCCATCAGAACCTACACACACCAACTTTTTCACAATTGTCAACTCATCCATACCTACAATTTCATTCAAATATTTTTTGACTACTTCAAATATATTTTGTGTTGTTGAACTATTCTTCATTTTATGAACACAGAGAAGATGAGCTTGGCAAACATGTTGTACAATATATGAATGCATACAGACCCAAGAAGTATTATCTACCACAGTATCTTCATCTAAAGATAATGCAATGAAATTTGACTCTTTTACTTTATCCTTTAAAACTTCCTTTTCCACTGCAGCAAGACAATTTTCCCAATCCCATCCAACATTTACCAACCAATGTGACAAGGGATAGTGAGGAATATTCAAATAAGATAATAAACTAGAATATTTTAGGTAGTATGTCATAGGATGCCCTCTGGACAAAATATGAAAAACAACACTCATCTGAATAGTTTTTGACATATTTTCTCCTTCCATTGCCTTTCCAAATTGAGCCCCAAGTGTACCTTTACATGCATCAATGTTTGACATTGTTTTTTGATGCTCTTCATAATCCACAACATGCTTAACATGAAGACATTCTTCCTTTGATTTCCATTGTATGACTGATTCTTCCTTTCTGTCTATGATTTTTTTTCACAAACTTTACTAATAGGATTTTTTATAGTGTCAATCTTTAGCTACAAGATCTTGGTTCTTCCACATTTCCAACTACAAATATTACATTTGGCCAATGTTTCCTTTTCAATATTGTTTGCATTGCCAATCCTCATTGGTACCATGAATGGGTATTTTGACAACCAAACAAGCTAAAAACTCCTTGTCATTTCCCACTTGCGCCCCCTTTTTCGTTTATTTTTTCTTTTCTTCCTACCAACATCATCATCCTCATCCAAGTCAATTATCTCATTCTAGCTAACCGGGACCAGGGTATCACTTGGAACATCTTCTGTGGTATTGCTATCCTGATTTGATACATTTTGATTTAAATCAATGACAATCTCAACTTGACCTTCCAGTGGTGGTGAGGTATTGGGAATGCTACCAATATTTAGTGGAACAGTTGATGATGTAGCTCCATCATGACCTGATGGATCAGAAGCTTTGTCAATTGCAATGTAAGACTATATGGTATTTCTAAGTTTTGGGCATTTTGATGGCCTCCTATTCTTTTCACCACCTTGAGGAGCTTGAGGAGCGACAGGAGTCTCTTCACCACCTTGAGAAGCGGTAGGAGCCTTACCACCCTAAGGAGAGGAAGGAGTCTGAGAAGCGACATGAGTCTCTTCACCACCCTGAGGAGTGGTAGGAGCCTTACCACCCTGAGGAGTGGAAGGAGTCTCTTCACCACCCTGAGGAGTGGCAAGAGCCTTACCCTTGCTACTCAAGTCACTCGACATATTCATCTCTCACTTTGAATAAAAAGTGGAAAAAAATGTCTTCTTGTTTAAGGATAGAGAATTATAATATAGATTCCATTACCTACTCAATATCATCTTTAATATTGAAGCAAGAATGAAAAAGAGATAAAGAAAAATTATTATTATAACTAATAACACTATGAAGAAATGATCACTCACCTTTAAGTCTACATTTTCAGCTTTGGTTGACTTCCGAATAAATGACACTTTTGATTGTATTTATTTATGTTCATGGAATGGATTAATAATAAATCACATATCAAATTCAATACCATGGAATACAATATAAAATTTTTGGGTTTTCCTAAACTTAGTCGCTAGTCCTCAAATTTATATAACCTTGTCACAGAGTTCTAAATTTTCATAACTACACGATTCCCCAACTTGGTTGATGGTTCACTTTGTTGAGTTGCAAGTCTTTCTTGGTCATCTTTCTACTCCTTGGGTCAGAGGTTTCAAAAACTTTGAAACTTCAAAGTTTGGTCCTAACTTCTAAGGTTCACTTTGTTGAAGCAAGAATGGAAAAGAGATAAAGAAAACTTATTATTATAACTAATAACACTATGAAGAAATAATCACTAACCTTTTAATTCTATGTTTTCAGCTTTCACTGACTTCTAAATGGAGAAGTAGAACCTCATAATCGAACAAAATGTGTGACAATAAATGATACTTTTGATTGTATTTGTATCAATCCATGATTCCATATTTGGTGAATTCTATAGGATTTTTAAATGGTATATTAAAAATTTGGCGAATCCCACATGCTTATACAACAATACGTTGTAATTTTTAAGGTGAAATATGTCCTCAAATGTAATTATTTTTTAATTTTATTGGTGAAATAGGTCCTCATGAGAAATTTTTTATAAATTTTAATTGGTGAAATAGGTCTTCACAAGAAACTATTTATAAATTTTAATTGGAAAAATGGGTCTTGATACAATGTTGTTTTAATAGTATTGGAAAATATGTAGGTGTTTTATTAAATGCTTTCGGGATTCTAGGGAAAAATATTAGTCAGCCCAATTGAAACACATAGTTTGACAATGGCGAATTTGTTGCTTAAATATGCCTCATTAAAAAACTCATTAGTGAATGGACATGCATTGGACCTGACCTATACTTCATAAAATTTGGGCAATTCAGACACCTTGTTCAGAGCAAGAATTCACTAATTGGTGAAGATTCGCCACTAAAGTTTTCCTTGGTAAGGCATTTACTTCAATGGGCTTCCTTCATTTGAGAGATCTTGGAGGTTGTCTCCTTGTAGGTTTGCGGGACTATAAGACGCTTTCTTTATTTAGCTTCATAGTTCTGAGAAGCTATGAAGTCCTTTGCTTTCCCTGTATCTTTAGGTTCATTATATTTTGGTCTGCTTCCTCGATGGTTCAGGTATACATTTATAACCTTATTCATTCTTTGATCTACTTTACCAAAGCACTCATTAGTATTTGTGCTCACTAAAAGGGGGGAAAATGTATAGGAGTGAATTTTCACCCCTTATGCAAATTCCCCTTTTTCCCATTTCCACTTTAGAAAACCAAGTTTGGAGGCTAAATTACACCTAATCCTACTACCTTCGTTCCACTTGGTGCTTGTTTTGAGCATTGGTGGAGGAATTTCTATCGATGATGCTCGTGTGACGCATAGACATCCATGCAATGCACTTACATACTTGGTAGATTCCTACGTCTGAACATACAAAGGCATTACACTTCTCATTGGAAGTCAACTTGTAACTCCCTCTTTGGTCGACCGACCTGAATATGGTCATTTTCTTCACCTCTCCTTCAAATTCCCTCCTCCTACATGCATTTCAGATCTTCCAAGATTTTAGTTTAGCTTCTTCACACTCTTGCACTTACTTCTTCCATTCCCAAGCTCTTTTAGCAACACTTTTACACTCCATAGTAGTGCAATTACTTCACTCCATCACTTCAGTAGAGCAAGTGAGGGACAACACCATTGCAGTAGAGGCTCAGGTACTCTCATTCTCTCCTCCATTATCCTTGAGTGCTCTTGGTGGAGGTGGTAACTCTCCTCTATTACTTGGTTGAGTAAGCACAGTTACTATTTTGTAGTGTTTTAGTGTTCTTTATTACATTACTTTATTTATCATACTCACTTTCTTGGATGTTCGTGGAGGTGGAAACACCTAAATGGGGGTCTGACTAAGTCAGGAACCTATATAGCCACTAAATAATTTTTCTCTTCTTTGTGTGTAGGTGAACGTACTTTTGGGAGCTATCTAGAGAACAAATTTCTTTGTGAGATCATTCTTGCCACCCTAACTCTTGCATTTTTACTTTATCATATTAGAGGATAATTTTTTTACTTCACAGCATTGTTTTGGCCCTTTAGTAGTAGCTAGCTAGGCTGTTAGCTTGTTTTCTTAAGTTATGCATTGTCTCTTTAGTTGTCTGGTCATATGGATGCCAATGCACTTAAGAGATGCCAACACGCCACACTGTCATCCCAGGACCGTACTTTTTTCCTCTGGCAAAGAGCTTCCTGAGGCATAGTGTTGAACCCAAAAATAGACTCACCTAGCCCCATCCTATATTTTAGGTCTATACAATGATTGAAGGACTTCATAGTCCTCATCATTATCATCCCACATCTCCTAACACCCCGTTAAGCTAAGGTAAGTTAGGGCATCCTTCCACTCTTGGCCCTCCATGACTTGGGGCCTTGAACATGGTTGTTTCCCCTCTCTTATAGAGTCATATTAAATCTCTCGTACAATCTATGGGATATCTTGTAGGTTGTACATCCACTTCCACAATACTATCCTCTTTGTATATTCATTTGGAGAATATACTAAACCAAGGAAAAACTTCCTATCTTCTTTTCCAATAATTATCCAAACTTCCCTATTGCATGGGGAGGTAATGAAATTTTTCACAAATTGTGTCCACCTCTTAGATAATATGATGGAAAATCCACTATTACCTTTTTCATGTTTAGTAGAAAAAGGGACAACTCTTTATAAATGAACTTTAGATTGGTTTCAAGGGTAAATTTTATTTCCTTTACCTCCTATATCAAAACCGCATCCTTGGACTTGTCTAAATTTAGATCTCTTAACCAAATATTTCCTAGCTTGGGACTCTAGTCCTCTTACATTCCAACTAGAATAGTTAAATATCATCAAATCCCATTATTTATTGTTCCTACTTATTTTTCCTAAATCTACCAATGCATTTAGGAAGCCTATTTTATTTTTCTCTCCTCTTGGGGTAAGGCTCCCCTTCTTTCCTATTCTTCCTTCTTTTCCTCATGTTTGTTTTAACCCACTCATTTCCTTGAGTGAGATCTCTCTCATCCTTTGGTGTGTTGTTCCTATTACTTGACATTGAGATATCTATTTCAGGAAGCATCTTCCCCTCTATGAATTCTTTGTTTGTGAAAAAATCTATTACCCCTATTGGATACTCCTTTTTAAACCATATTTTACTTTCTCTTTGCATTGATTCACTTTGTATTCCTTTTTCTATATCCAATTCATTGGAAACTATTTCTTACCTAGGATTGGATTTAGACAACCCAAATTTATAGGGTTTTCTATCCTTAAATTTTGCATTCTTTCCATACTGATCCTTTCTTCTTTGTCTTTAATTATAATCCTCCCATACTCCCCACTTTCAATTCTATTGTCTAATTCTAATCCCTGGTGAATTATTTCTTGTCCAACATTACATTTGGTTAAACTAATTGAATTGGAATTTTCACCTATTTATTTTTTTCACAATTTGGAAAATTGTGATATTTTTCACTGTCATTTTATTTTATTCTCCCTATTTTATTCTTGTCTAAGGCTAAGTCTTGAGAATATTTTTTCTCAATATCAATCTTAGGAAAAAAAATTAAGCTAGGGTTAATTATACTTTCCTTTCATTCTTTATTAAGAATTCAAATCTTTGTGGTTTTGTTTACACAATTTAACATTGTTTCCTCTTCTTTTAGATCACTTTCTTGTGTCTTCTCATTATTGTCATTGAATTGCAATTCAATATTAGACACATTTTATATGGGTTTTAAATAATTTTTTATGGTATTTAGACTATATTTTCTTAGACTATGTTGCTTTGAGCAATCCTCTATTTTATTTTGTCCATCACTATTTATTGGGAATTTTCCTTGTTCCCCAAACTATTGTTAGGTCAGTTAATCATCTTGAATTCATGCATGTCTTGTGGGTACCTTCTATGCAAATTGGATATTAATTCCCATTTTCAAATTTTCTTTTCTCTGCAATATGGATTACAGTCTTAGATTTAACACTTTTGGCTTCCTTTTTGAAGATGCTAGGATTTCTTATTGTTGTTTTTACTAATTCCTTTTTGAATTTTTCTCCTATATTATTTGATTCTACATCCCTTCTTTTAGGGTTTTCTTCACACCTCTTTGAGATTATTTTGGCTTTTGATTCCTTATATGAATCTAAATTTTCACTATTTACCTCTTCTACATACTCCTACCCCCTTGAATCATCTCTAGGGTTAGGGTTTGCCAAAAAAATTTAGATTTATGTTACCAATTTTTCCTTTTCTTTTAGGGTAATTTCTTCTTACATTCCCTTCCAACTTTGTACAGAAAATAAGTGTCGAGGCCACTCATTATCTCGAACATATAGGAAATTTTATTTCTAGGTGTTTCAATTTCAATTTCTTCAAGGATGTCTACTTGTAGTGATAGAGATACCCAAAGCCTTACATCCATGTGCAATAGAATTTATCTAGTCTTGTCCATCGTTAGAACATTCCCTAATGGATAAAACAATTGAGGTAGAAACCTCTAAATTAGGGGGGAAACTTTTTTAACTATGACCCTTATAGGGTATGATATTTCCAAAATTTCCTTGCTTAATATCTCAAGAGACCAATTTATCACATGAAACAAAGAGTTTCCTATGTTCCAAAACTCTTTTGAGGATACTTTTTCTTGCATTGAGTTGGTTTTAAAGAAAATTAGGAATAAACCTCTTTGAATCATTCTACAAAATAAAATTTGGATTCCTAATTTTTATACTATACATTTTTAATTCCTTCATTAAGGTATTTCCTAGGTAGTTTATTGCAAGCAAGGGAAACAAGAAAATTAACAATTTTCTTTAACCTATTTTCCTCCCTATTCATAGAATTTACCATTTCGTGGTTTGGAATCATAACCAATTTTCTAGGTTCTATGAATGGGAACATACTATTAGTGTGACTGGGGTTATTTCTTGATTAGTTCTTAGTGAGGACCTATTCACATTAATATAAGTTTACTTAAGAGTTAAGTTTCCTAGGTGTCATTTCTAGAAACTAGTTATAATGGGGCCGCATCTCATTAATTAGCTTATAGTTATCTAGGAATTTAATATTTCAATTATACATTTAAAATTATGCATCAGGCATTTATTGATTACATCCAAGGTGGTTATCCTACCTCCTCTCACCTTTATAGATAACTAAGGTGCTTGTACATTTGTAAATCATCTCATGATATCTCATACATATCATGATATTCTAGATCAATTCATCATAGATAATCATTTGATAAAATTGTCTTCTTTCTCATGTTGCAACACTTTCTTGTTCATGTAGATGGGGTGTCTTTCTTGGTTTGATCCTTTGAAGTGTGTGCAACATCATTTGGGTTATTGTTCATTCATATTTCCAACATGGTATCAGAGCATAGGCCATGCAAAATCCATCTAAAATTGGAAAGTTGAGCTAAGAATATTTTTATTGCAGGTTGGAGGGTTTGCATTTTAGGGGTATGTGTAGGATCATCATGGAAAAAATAGGCCCTTAAGTGGCAAAAAATTTAGAAAAGTCAAAGTTAGGCAACTTGACGTAAAAATTTGAATAAGTTATCTATATTATTTCAAAAGTATGTACGAATAGAATCTGTATCAAATTGAATGTAGTTTCTAAACTACTAGGTTTGTTTAAAAAAAAAAAAAATCTATTTGGTGAAAATTTGAAATTTCAATGCAATAGTACTTAAATTTTAAGGAAAAAATTAAGAAGTAGGTTTATGTCCACCACCCTAACCACAATAAAATGATAATATTTTTTTAATATTTTAGATATAAGTAGAGGAATCATGCCCGCGTGATGCATATTTTGTTGTAATTTTTTCCAAGTAAATATTTAATTATGAATTTTTTATTACAACTTTTTAAAAATATAAAAACTTGTATGTCTGACCTCCTTAACTTGGTCAAAACTTCATGAAATTCAATTTTTCTTTTTTTTAATCCTATAGTATGTGAAGGATAGAATGTGACGCATGTTTTGGATTCAAAAAATGTGATACTATTTGAAAGTTGTAGATGTTTTTCAATCAGCCTACCAATCAGGACTTTAGTCGTAATTCAAATAGAAAATAAATATTAATTACTTATTAAATTCAAAGTAAAGCATAATTTATATTGGTGGAAAGCTGAGAATCTCCTTGAAAAACTCTTTTTGTTTCATGAATTTTGGGTAAAAAAATGGTCATCAGCCACATAACCATCATATTGCCACTTTTTGGCCCATCATGATCCTGCACATACCCTTAGGCTAGTTGCCATCATCTAGGAGGTAGCTAATTTTTGGAGCAGACTGGGTCAAATCTGACCCTTCCATTATGTATAGAAGGCCCAAAATCCCACATTTTCATGTAAAATACTTCATATTATGAAGTATATTTATTTTTTGTGATTTTTCAAACATTTCCGATGACTATCTTAAATTTTATGGCCAAATGACCATCACAGAAGCCCCTTGGGTATTAGATTTTCAAAAGTGAGATATTGTCAGAAAGTTGGTTCCGAGAAATTTCCAGTGGTGTAAGTATTATTATCATATTTTACTCTTGGAATATTTTATTACATCTTGAAGTGAATATTCCTTTTTGGACTTCCAAGATTGTATCTTTTCACTAGTTTGTCAAATTTTAGAGATTCCAGTGGCATTGCAAAGGTGATTTAGAGCTTTGTCTTTTTTTTATCTACTTTTTTTAGATTCAACCCTAGGTACATTCTATTGATTTTTTGTAAATAGAGGCATTTACTTGATATCTTGGACATACTACAATTTGGAGAAGGTTTATTTGCATTAGGAGGCTTCATTTTTTAGTTGCACATCATAGTTGGGAGTAATTATTGTTGAAGGTCAATGTCTTTGTAATCTTGGAGATCAATCATAGTTCATTATGGGGTTTTCATTTCATCCTTTATGATTATGTTGAAAAGGGGAAACTATAAACAATAGATAGATGGCATCATAAAACATCTCTGATGGCTTCATTTGTTGCCACATTTGTATGATCTTGTTCCCCCTCTTGGTACTGATAGTAAGAAATTTTCTTGGAATTTAAAAAGGAATCATGTCTTAGGAGTTATTACAATGCATATTGATGATGTCAGTTTGAATCCTATTGATCATTTTAAGTGCCATCATACTCTTTGGACTAAAATTTGGAAGACATATGGAGATCCTGATACTCAACCATTCCTAGATGATCCTATTTCCGATTTTCTTGTTCCTCTTCATTTTTTAGATAGGGTACCCTATTCTACTATGTAAGAGTTTGAATATTTGGAATACATTGCATCTTCTGAAGAGGATGATAAGGGTTCTTCTGATGCTCCTTCTTAGATCCATCAAAGATAGTTTATGTACCTTCAACTTCAATGATTCATTATGAAGAGTCATTGAATTATGCTCCTATCATTCCTATTTAACAAGACCATTCATCCTATGTTGATGATTCATTGAGTATATTGATTCATTACACCAAGTATCTCATTGTCTTCTTGATGGAGATTCCTATCTATTAAACATAAAATCCTTGTTTATGGAGTCTCACATTTCAGATCTAGAGGACACATTTGAGGGGTTATCTCTCTTCTTTGATGACATCCATTGCACAACTATTGTCAAACCATCTTTATCTTTGGATCTTATTCAACATCAATTTCCACATAGTCCTAGTTTGTCATCTTCTTCATTGATTGGGAATGTACCTGGTTTGATTATGGAATCCTCATATTAAGTGGAAAAGGAGACACATAAGTAGTTTTTAGAGACATCATCATCATCCATCTCCATTCTTCCTTCCTTCAAATCCTATCTAGAATGGGAAGTATACCTGTATTTGTACTTGGTTTTGTTTCTTCCAAAAGGGAGACAAGTTGTTTTCCGATATTGGATCATGTTTTGTCTTTAGACACTTACCATTTTTGTAGGTGATTATCCATCATGGGGGAACTATATAGTATCTCTATTTCCCTCTTATGGGGGGGATATTCATTATATTGTATTCTTATGATGGATGTAGCTCTTGATGGGTATTGATGTTGATACCTCCATACATCACTTCTATCACTTGTACATGATTTGTGTTTCATCTCTCTTTTGGAGAGAATTTTTGTCCCGTGAGGGTTTTTCCTTTTCTCTGTTTGTAAGAGATTAGTTGATTTGATTAGTTGTACATGGGTACCTAACATGGCCTTGTTTTCGGGACCCATATTGCATTTGCATCATTTGTATAACAATTACACTCCTTAAGTTGCACTTATGGGGGGTTTTAGTGTGAATGGGGTTATTTCCTAACTAGTTCTTAGTGAGGACCTATTCAAATTATTATAAGTTTTCTTAGGAGTTAAGTTTCCTAGGTGTCATTTCTAGAAACTAGTTATAATGGGGCCATGTCTCATTAATTAGCTTATAGTTATCTAGGAATTTAATATTTCACTTATGCATTTAAAATTATGCATTAGGCACTTAATGTTTGAATCCAAGGAAACTATCCTACCTCCTCTCACCTTTCCTATATAAACAAGGTGCTTGAACATTTGTAAGTCATCTCATGATATATAATGCATCTAATGATATTCTAGATCAATTCACCATAGATAATCATTTGATCAAATTTTATTCTTGCTCATGTTGCAACACTTTCTTGTTCATGTGTATGGTGTCTTTCTTGGTTTGATCCTTTGAATTGTGTGTAGCTTCATTTGGGTTATTGTTCATTTTTATTTCCAACACATACCATCTCCTTCACCTCACAGTCTCTCTCCTTAGCATCTGCCATCCTCCACCACCATAAATTTTATGGATTTCAACACCCTACACCTTTCTCTACCCACAATAATATCTCTAAATGATCTCTCTCTCCTCATTAATGCCAATAATTTCACTTTCCCCAACCACATCATTAGGGGGTGTCTGGATGCTAGGTCACCATCCATTAATAACTACAAAAATTGATATCCCCTTTCCTTTGAACTATTAAATGCATGGTAAGCTAGAATTTAAGATAGGAATATTTATTGAAAAATGATAGAATAAAATTTAAGAGAAATAGGATAAGAAAACATAACACACAAATAAATGAAGGATCCAAGGAAAAATAGAGGGTTATTGGGGATAGAGGATGAAATTTCCATAATGACTAATGGTCATCGAACACTAGATTGTGGGTCCTAGCTCCTCCTATTTGTTCCTACCTACAATATCCCTCTAAATAAAATCATTTCTAGATCTGAATACTAAATATTTAATGTTAATAAATATAATTTTTTTTAATAAATATATTCATCAACAAATTATATCTCTATTCCAAGATTGATAACCACATGGTTCTAGTTTTTTTTGTGATTTGTAACCTAAATATCAATGAAGGAAAACTAAAATGGGAATATACATGGATCATTGAATTACCTTGCATTACCATTACCTCTTGACATAAAGTTTAAACCTCAAAATAGTTTTATTTCTTCTAAAAGTTGACTATTTTTTAAAATCTCATTATATTTACATTACTTGTTATTAATAAAAGCAAGTTGCTATATTTCTTGATTAGTTTTTTTTTTTTTGGCGAAACACATTAAGCATGTATATTATATTAATTTAAATAGCTAATTACAAAATTGCCAAGTATGGCAGTGAAAAGTTTCTTCAAAATTCTACATCGGTGTGTATCTACTACTGGTACCCCTAATACAACTATAAAACATAGTTAAATCACCCATATTTTCCATTATGTCCCCATATTGACTCTAAGCATATACAACCTTTTACAAAAAACTAACTAAAGCATTGCATGGAGTAATAAATGATGATAACTGGAATCTATTTACAAACCCTCCTTGACTGCCATACACTAGAAAGAACCAAACTTAATGCCACCCCTACGAGGACAAAAAATTGAGTTCTCATCTTGTACACCTTGAGAAGGGAAGTGCATTTGACTTGCTATTGTTGCTTGTGTATGAAATGTAATATTAATATTAGGCACTTGAGGAACTGGCCTATTACTCCTGCATATCAGTGGACCATCTAAAACTTGCATTTCTCGAATACAATCATGAAGCTTGAGGAAAGAAATAACATGAAATTTCCTTTTAAACTTATTTTCTTCCTCCCAATGGAATTCAAAATGATATTTCTTGATATTTCTTGATTAGTTGTTATCACCTAGGGTTAAAGAAAATGATAGTTAAAAAATAGCATTTGATACTAGAAAATAATTATTTGAGTGGGTAGGTATTTTTTTAGGTTTTTCTTATGAAATGAAAACCTTAATATGGTTAATAAATGAAGTGATATGCTATCTCATTGATGACTATGTTGAAATTTATTTTGATGGAATTTTTATTTTAGATTGAACATATAAAGAATAAGTTTAGTGTTCGTACAAAATATTGTAAAATTTATTATTGAATAAGTTGTTGAATTCTTACAATATGAATTTATTCAAAATGGTCAGGCTTTATCTTGGACATGTAACACAAT
This sequence comes from Sequoia sempervirens, assembly GCA_007258455.2. Classification (NCBI taxonomy): domain Eukaryota; kingdom Viridiplantae; phylum Streptophyta; class Pinopsida; order Cupressales; family Cupressaceae; genus Sequoia; species Sequoia sempervirens. The sequence continues at coordinate 35,538 of VDFB02326431.1, read as the reverse complement.
AATTGTCAATGTTTGTAAATTAAATTTTATTTATTACAATTATTATACATATTATTGGTCATGATAAATTTTTTAAATGAGGGAATGTGCATCAAAGGGAATTTGATGAATTAAGGATTTATTTTAATAATGCACTAGATATTAGCATTACCTAATTTAAAATGTGCTTTTGATGTATAGACAAATTCCAATAATTATGCTATGGTGGTTTCTTGATAAGAAAAAAGATAAATCTATATTATCATTTTGGTTTGTTTATGGGTCTATTATTCTAGGTATTTTATTAAGTTATATACATTGGTGTAATGGTTAAAAAGTGGAAACATTTATTTGTTGGGAAATGAAGCCATAATACATACATATAAGCAATCATTTTAATATCTTCTAACTCAAAGGATTCTTTAGTAGTCAGGGTAGTACAAGTTGATGGGCCTCACATAATATTTCCACTTGGTTAATAATTATAGGAAAGGTAGAGCCAACAAGCATATTGATTTATTAATCAAGATGCACTTAGTTTCAAGTATTTATACTTTATCTCTTCTTGAACCATTTGGTAAAGTTGTTATATCTAAATATTGTGAGAATTATGTGAAATGTGAATATTTATGTTAACAATTGAAATAATGTAAGTCTATTTTTTTGGGACGGATTGTTCTTCAAATGCAATTTTTTTATCTATTTTAAAACAATAATGTTAGTTTTTTTTAGGGAAGATAAACTTTTAAGATTAGGTAGTGACTATTGTTGTAATGAAAATGGTTCCAAATATAGTATGCATATTGGCCTTATTTGTAAAACTATATAGACAAAACTTAATTATAAATTGTATAGTGTGAAAAAGCCCAACTTATCTATGTGATTGAATTTCAATGGATTTAATTGTAAGGAAACATATGAAATGGAAAGAACATGATTATTTATTTATGGTGATTGATATATTGAAAAAAATATTTTTTATTCTCTATATAAAAGTATTGAGAAGGATGTAACTAAATTACTTTTGTAAACATATTGATTTAGTTTGGTTTTCTTGAAAGCATCAATACACATTGGGATTCCATATTTCATGGTAAGTTTTGGTGCAAAATTTGTGATGAAATGGATGCTAAGTTGAAAATAAGAATAATTTTTCAAATCCATAAACATATGGAGAAACTAAGGTGGTAAGTAAGACTTTGGTTTAATTAATTTATGAGTATAACATTAGGCATATAAATTCATCGGATGAGATCATAATATACCTTCAACTTTCCTAAAGATGAATATTTCACAATTATATACATATGTTTTCTTTTTATCTCCTAGCACTCTATATGTGCTTGTAGGATAGCCATATGGGAAAGGTAATATATGTTGATAGAGCTAGAAATATTAGGAAAGTGTAGCTCTAAGTACAAGAGAATCTTAGAGACAACCAAGAGTAGTATAAAAAGAAACATGAGCAACACTAAATTGAACACATATACAAGGTGGACTATCAAGTTTGGTTGTATTTGAGCATGAGTAAAATTCAAAGATTCATGATAAATATAAATCCCTTAGGGTATGAATTTTTTCAATTTTAGAACAATTTGATAAAAAATCCTTTCAACTTGATTTGTCACCATACATGAGGTTGCATTTGGTGTAATATGTGCAAAATTTCAAACCATTTGAACCTTACATCTTGGATGAGGAAGATGAATGATTTAACAATTGAGGGAAGACTCCATACCAAAGCCATTGGAGGATTTTGAGTAAAATGTGATACTTTAATATTCATCTTTTACCCCCATCTAGATGTTTGTACATCCTCATACAAGTCCCCTATCTAATTAATCATTATACACAATCAAGAACATGTTTCCATACTCATGTTATCCTCTTTGATTTTTCTCAATCTGTCTTCTATTACAAATTTATTGTCTAGGGCTCAACCTTATAGAATTCAAAATCTAAAATATAAATTGAATCAAATCCAACTATACCCTTTCCTCTAAGAGTTAACTAAACAAATAATTTTCAAGTCTTTGCATTTGAAGGCATTCAATGCATTCATTTTAGACATCCAAGATTTTAGAGATATATTTTAATATCATTCACATTACACATCTCTAGTGGAGCACTAAAAAGTAATCTACATTTATACAATCATTCTAGGAATATATGCATTACTAAAGTGTTTTTTTTAATTTTTCTACTGCAACACGCTTTTCATGAATTTACCTAGAACATGTCCTCTTGTGACATACTAACAACCCTGCCAAGACATTTTTCTAATCTACAAACATAGAGAAAAATGAACACAAAAAGAAAGATAGACAACACAAAAATACATTAGATAAAGTAAAGCCCATGAATCTACATATTCGATACTACATATTCATAGATATAAAACATATCTATCAACTAGTACAAAATGACCATTATTATCCTTACACAAAATCAAACAAATTTTGAAAATTGAAAATAATATTAAAGTATCATTATCCTTTAGAGAATCCAAATGTTAAAATTTATGTGCCATTCTAGATTGCATACATTATAAGTTATTTATTGCACTTCATTTTCTTAAAAATAGGAGTTGCAAATTGTCATAATATCAATGCAAGGTGTCATTATTTAATCTAGGATGCCTTATGCTACTAATTGGAGTAGCCTAAAGTTCATAATCAACTTTGGATTTTAAGCCTTAAATTAAAAGAAGTCTAATGATTATTTTAAGATTTCATCATGAATTTCTTTACCAATGGGTACGTGACAAGTTACTTTTAATTGTAAAAGTCTCTTAAGTTGGTAGTTTTGGTTTCATATTACAATACTCGACTCTAGTATTATACAAACCAACGTATTGCACCGACACAATATTTTTAATTAACTTGACTTTTATTCGTAAAAGATTTGGTGAGGGACATTGAAAATTCTTAACATGCTTTAAATCCAAGTCAAATGTATTATTTAAATGTATATTACACTTTCCAATGTAAATAAAATAAATTATTGTTATTTATTACTTTTCGTTTTCCTTATTTTCAGTTCATGATAATTATATTATAGAAAAAAAAACAATCTTAAAATTATTTATAACGGATCCCCCAATATCATTCTCTAATGATTGCATGTATACAAGAATGAAATTTTACAAATATTTTTTAATAATATAATAATTTTTTTAATATTTGCATAATGTAGAAATATAGGGATTACATTATATTGATTATTGAAAGCTAAAATTATATAGAAAAATTAAGTCGCATGATTATGTAAATTACATTTCACATTATTTAAAAGATAAGTTAAAAAATATATTTTAAGTTGTCATTTTATTTATGTCATATTTTGTATATATATGTATTCATCTTTATATTTTAAGATTATTTCACTAATATATTTTATTGTAGATGTTATGTCTATTATTTTCATTGTATTTAATATTCATTTTAGTTTCCCATAACTAATGTTTAGGTAACATTTTCTATTAATTGAATCAAGATGTAATACTTTGTATTATTTTATTTTCCAATACTTAATAAATGTATTTCCACTCCAAAAATTTCTTTAAAAACTATATGGACATGCTTAATAAGTTTGGATGTGATAGGGTAGAATGGAGAGTTTTATGCCACAAACATAGTTTCAAATCCTATGGGTGGGACACCGTGCAGTGGTCATAGAATCACTTTGAGGTAGTGGTTGAACTTATGGTAATGCATTGATCACCCCATTTCTCTCCATATGAGTACCCTAAGGCATGGTCAAGTATAACCATATTAACCAACCAAGTTGACCAAAATATCTTATATGTGTTATGCTCCATAATTGACATTGGATTCATCATTAAGGGACTCATATTTAACACTTAAAGTATGGTGTTGTTATTCTCATCACATAGGCTCCTCAAACCCTATTAGGCTATTGAGTTGCAGACTCTTCACCTATTGATTCATTGTGCTAATGTGATTAGACTATGCACTTTAAAGAAAGGGATGGGTTTATAATGCCCTAACTTTTACACTAGGGCATTGATAGTGTAAAATGCGTTGAACTTTCTTCTCATTCACAAATATAGCACACATAATGTTGTAATACATGCACATGCACATGAACACAAGTGTTTTCATCTCCATGAGGACACTAGTGTCAACCATATCGCATATGGAAGATACCTCAAGTGAAACTCACAAGGAGAGATACACCATCAATCTCAACAAAGGACTACCAATGGTGGTTTTAGCACAACCAACTTCAAGTAAAATGATAGAAACTCTACTTCTCTTGAAAAGATAAGAGAGCTTTGTAGACTCATCTCCAAGGTTCCCTTTTAGCTAGGTCTTGACTATGTTAGAACAACTAAGTGGTCTATGTGATTTTATTAACAAGGGGCCTTCACTAGTATTATCAAACCTAGATGAATACTTATAGTTACACTTAGAATCTACTAAATACAAATTAGATCTTTGAAGATCAAGTGAAATACTAATTATCTAGCCTATTCTACACTAAGCTATTATATCCTAGGTAATTCTACCCTAAATCTATCAACTTACAAAAGAAAAAGATCAAAGGAGGGTACAAGATTAGAGAAAATAAACTAAAAATGAAATGAACAATAAAATTAATGGACAATTATAATATTTAACTATATTTTGTAGCTCAATTTTGCAATGAATAACATTTGAACATAATCATCCATAAAATTAGTTGAAGTATCAAAAAAATCAATCAATTTTTAAGGAATAATTTGTATATGAAGAGTAAAAATGAAAAGTTATTCAAGATGATTTATGAGACATATGTGCATAGATTTATAGTAGCAATTTTGTGAGGAGAAAAATAAGAGACATGCACAATGTCATGGAAGTTTATAAGAAGATTTCATGAAGACATTATTGTCATTTTTGTAAAGAGTATATTACAGACCTATGAGACAAATTTTGACATATTTGTGAGGTGTTAGAGAAAATATAAGAATTTGCAAGTTAAAATTATCATATTATTATTGTAGAGCTTGGAGCCTCTTGTTGAAAGAGATTGGAGTCTCTTGCTAAGTTGATGCTTAAGGGTGGGGATTGGAGTTTCTAGTGGGTTGGTGCCTACGAATTTTATAAGAAGGTTTAAACTAGCACAATTTTTTTGTGGTTTTCTCTCGTAAGTTTTTCCATGTAAAATTGTGTGTATCTTTTGTGTGTTCTTAATTTCTACATCCTACATGAATGATATTACTATAGATAGTTATATATTAAATAAATATTGCTATGTTTGAATAAGTTGAGTAAAGTTGCTAATTTATACTCAAGTCACACCCTCTCTTAGTATAAGTATGTGTTTCATCAATTGGTATTAGATCTCGTTCATTTAGAGTTATCATAATTTCTTGAAGGTAGATCTTCATAGCACACATGGTTGAAGGATATGGATTCTCCTCAAATAGGGCACCATGATTTAATGGTTCACATTATGCTTTTTGGGCATAAGGATGGAGACTCACTTGAATGCTCTTTAGTATGATATTTAGAGATCCACTAAATTATGGTATACTCCCCCTATAGCCCATTAAACGGTGTTGCAAGAATGGAAAGATTGAAGGTGTTATCATTGATGGCAACCGATTATTTGGTTATTCACTAGTTGTTGTCGGTTGTATATGTCAAGGATATTGAGAAAACTATAATAAAGATGTGTTGCAGGTGTTTAGTGGTTGCTTTGATTTTTTGGCTTGGGTTTGTTCATGTGGTTGTGTGGTTCAAATATGTTGTTCATGGTTGTGAATTGTGGTTTACGATATTTCTAGTTGATGTTCGGGAGAAATGGTGTTGCTCCGGATTTCTCTTTGATGAAGTCTTATGATGTGTGGTTCTAAATTTGAACTAATTTCGGCATTTGGAAAGTTTGTGCTTAATGGATCTAACTGTTTTACACTGGTGTGGCCGATCTTGTGTGAAATACTACTTTCCAGATTGATGAAGTGTGTTGGATCTATTTGGGTCCCTATGAAGCATGTGCTTTGGTTTCCCTCATTCTAATTCCACCCTAGGATGTTTTGGCGTTGATCTAATTTGAATTTGGATTTGGATAGCCGACTTTGGATATGTTTCAAAGTTGAAGATGGTATAAATACAAGATGAGTTAGTAATGGGAAATATACAAGAGTGAAGAAGAAGCACAATAAGAAAAAAGAGAAAGTCTAGTTTTGTGTGACATTGGTTCTATTTAGTAAGTGTGTGTGTGCGTTTAGAGTGTTGGAGATCAGTGCGAAGCTTAATGCTGAGTTTCTGGATGTAGTGAGTGAAAGAATAACTCTATCATTCATGCAAGTTGATCGAGTGACTATGGTGGAATATTTTGTTGCATTGGGATTGTAGTCTCTCTGTAACAATTCTTCTTTGTACTATTTTTATCTCTATGGTAGTGAGCCCTCTGAGTTGTAGCCCTATTAGACAACGAGTCCTTATTTCATGCAGTGAGCCTTTTTGTAATCAGTTTTGATATTCTCTATAGTGTAAGTTAGTCCTCACCTTGGTTTTTCCCTCATTGGGTTTTCCACATAAATCTGATGTTATTGTGTTTATGAGATGGTTTCCAATTTTTTCTCTTGCACTTAATTTTTAGTGATCTAAGAAGTGTTAATGTTATGTTCTGGGAAATTCTTTAAGCATTTAATTTGGTAACAACTAATTCACCCCCTCTCAGTTGTTCAGTTCAACAATTGGTATCAAAGCACAAGGTTCCTTGGTGAAGAACTTAACCGCTTGAGGAAGGTTTGAAATGGTTGGCAAAATGGTTTTTGATTATTTGAGGTTTGATGGAACTATGGTATCTAGAAAGTATTGATGGAACAATATCTAGAGTATTACAGATATGATGTGGAGAAAGCTTACAAAAATCCTTACACTCCTCTTGCTAATGGTCTAAGTACACCTGAAGAGATCAAAGCACATGAAGTGAACAATAAGGCAAAGTTCATCTTGAATGTTCTAGTACATTCTAAGTTGATTAAGGTTCAAATTTTGAAAATAGCTAAGGAAGTCTGGGAAACTTTGGAAAGAGCACATGATGATGATGAAAGAGTTAAAGAAGTAAAATTATAGAACTTGGAAACACAATTTGATCTTCTACATATATCTGAAGATGAGAATATTAAAGATTATGTACAAATATTGGATGAGATAATGGCTAGAATGAGAGGACTTGGTGCTACTATAGATGAAACCAAGATTGTAAAGAAGATTCTCAAAACCCTTCCTGATGCTTACAGTGGGAAAGTGAATGCTATTGAGCAAACTATATATTATAATACCTATACTAAGGATTTACTATTGGGATTTTTGACATCTTATGAGATGAGGAAGCTAAGTCTAAGGAATGGGTGCAAATCAAAGACTACTTTTAAAACTACAAAAGCTAAAGATCTAGATGAAGAAAAATTTTATGAAATAGAATCTAACTTTGTAAGAAGAATGAGGAAATGCTCTGGTAAGTATGAAGGTAAGTTTACCTTTAAATTATTTAGTTGTGGAGAAATAGGTCATTATGTTGCGAAGTGTATGGAAAGAGATAGAAGAAATAAACAAAGGTATGAGAAATAAAAGAAATGAAAGAAGATTAATAGAGCTTATTATGTGAATGAGAACGCTAGTATATATGATGAGGATTTAGAATATGAAGATCTTGATGATAATAAATGCTTATTCTTGGTGATTGAGGATGAATCTACTTCTGCTAATTCTTTAAGATAGGTTAAAGAAATCCCTCCAGAGAAGGAGAAAAATGAAGGTACGATTATCTCTACCCTACATGCTAAACAAAAAAGAATTTCTGGGTAGTTGACAGTGGTTGTTCACATCACATGACGGGTAATAAAATTAAGTTTGTTAAACTTGAGAAATATGATGGAGGCTTGGTTATGTTTGGAAATGATACTAGTGCTAAAATATGTGGGATAGGTTCAATAAGTTTTAATGGAAAGCATCATACTAACGTTGTCTACTATGTTAAGGGTTTAAGACATAATCTATTGAGTGTTGGTCAAATGTGTAGAAAATGATATGATCTTGTGTTCAAGGATGAGAGATGTGAGATTCAGAAAGGATACAAAACATTCATTGCTATGGGAAAGAGATATGAAGGGAATATTTGTCAACTTAAGGGTGGTGATGGACAATGTTTAATGACTTAGATTAATGATAGTTGGTTATGGCATAGGAGAATGTGTCACATGAATTTTGATAACTTTGTAAGAATCAATGTTGTTCAGGCTGCAAGAGATTTACCAGGAATTACAAATCTTGTTAATGCTATTTGTAGGAATTTTTAGTTTGGAAAGAAAACAAGAAATCATTACAAATTGAAGGAACAGTCCACTATCGAACTACTAGGTTTAGTTCATACAGATCTTTGTGGTCCTACAGGAGTAAGAAGTCTACTTGGTGAAAGGTACTTTATGCTTTTAATTGATTATTACTCTAGATATACATGGGTTACATTTCTTAGAGAGAAAATATATGGATTGGATAGATTCAAGGCATTCAAAGCTATGGCTGAAAATGAAGTAAATTTGAAGATAAAATGCTTAAGATCTAATAGAGGTGGAGAATTCACCTCCCATGAGTTTCAAATGTTTTGTGAAGTGCATGGAATAAAGAGACAATTATCTACCCCAAGAACTCCTCAACAGAATGGAGTTGTTGAAAGGAAAAGTAGAGCAGTTAAAGAGGTTGCTAGATTAATGATTACATAGGCTGGTTTACCAGAAGTTTACTGGAAAGAAGCTATTCATGCTATTGTTTATGTATTCAATCAAGTTCAAGCAAGAGAAAATAATACAAAGACTCTCTATGAGCTATTGAATGGAAGAATTCCTACTATTAAGTATTTCAAAGTATTTGGAAGAAAATTCTATATTAGAAGAGATGAGAAGGAAACTTTGGGTAAGTTTGATGCAAAAAGTGATGAAGGAATTTTTCTTGGATATTCTACTAATAGAAAGGTATAAAAATGTTTCAATAAAAGATTGAGAAAGATTATAGAGAGATCAAATGTGAAGGTTGATGAGACAATGAAGAATCCTATTGACATTGACATATATGTATTTGATGAGCATGATTGTATAAGAATAGAAGAGATTGTGGAAGAATAGGAAAAGGATGAGCAAGGGAAGTAGGATGAGAAAAATGAAACAAAAGAAGATGCTCCAATGATGGTCCCTAAGACACCAAAGTATGTAAAAAATAATCATTTAGAAAGCAAGATTATTGGAGACAAGACAAAAGGTGTGTTGAGTAGAAGAAGAGTTGTTGCTGAAGTAAATCTATGTTTACTTTATGAGATTGAACTAAAGACTGTATGTGAAGCTTGTAAAGATGAACATTGGAAGGAAGCTATGAAAGAAGAACTTATGCAGATTAAGAAGAATCAAACTTGGGGACTAGTCTAAAGACTGGCAGACAAAAACATCATTGGATAAAAATGGGTATTCAGAAATCCGTTGAATGAGAATGGAGAAGTTCTTAGAAACAAATTGAGGCTTGTGTGTAAAGGATACTCACAGGTGGAAGGTATAGATTTTCATGAAAAAAATTTCTAGAAGCAAGAATGGAAGCTATAAGGATGTTCTTGGTGTTTTCTACTCATAAAATCTTTAAGGTCTACCAGATGGATGTCAAGTCAACATTTTTGAATGGTGAACTAGAAGAGGAAGTTTATATTGAACAATCAGAAGGATTTTAGTTGACAGAGCAACCAGATATGGTGTGTAGATTGAAGAAAGTTTTATATGGTTTGAAGCAAGCTCCTAAAGCATGGTAGGTGAAGTTAGATAAGTATTTGATTCAACAAGGCTTTAACAAAGGTATGAAGGATAGTAATTTGTACTTTAAGATTGAAAATGATAAAATTTTGATTATAGTAGTGTATGTTGATGAAATTATCTTTGGAGGAAATGAAAATATGTGGAAGAGGTTTGCAGAAGAAATGAAGAAAGAATTTGAAATGTCTATGTTTGGGGAAATGGATTTATTTCTTGGGCTACTGATTAATCAAATAGAGAAAGGAATTTTTATTTCATAGTCCAAGTATGTGAGAAATTTTGAAGATGTTTGGGATGGATGGTTCCAAATTGGTAAGTACTCCTATGGTGACTAGATACAAATTGGGAAAACATGATGATTCACCTAAAACTGATTAGAGCAAGTATAGATATATTATTGGTAGACTACTATATTTGACTACTACTAAATCAAATATAATGCATGTTTCCTATCTTGTGGCTAGATTTCAAGAAGACCCTAAGGAAACACATGTTGTTATTAAGAAAATTTTTAGATATTTGAATGGCACTCCAGATTATGGATTGTGGTATCCTAAAGATACTGATTTTACACTTAGTGTGTATAAAGATGTAGATTGGGATGGATGTGTAGATGATAGGAAAAGTAGAAATGGTGGTGCTTTCTTTCTTAGATGCAGATTGGTGGCATGGTCAAGTAAGAAGAAAGATTTCATCTCCTTGTCTACTACTAAAGTTGAGTATATTTTTGTTGCATCTTGTTGTACACAAGTTTTATGGTTGAAACAAACATTAAAAGATATCACAGTAGTATATGATGATCCCATTTCTATTTTCTATGATAATACATACCTGCAATTAACATTTCAAAGAATCGTGTGATGCACTCGAGGATGAAGCATATATCTATCGGATATCATTTCTTGAGAGAGAAGGTCATGGAGAATGAAATAAAGCTTGAGTATGTTCCAACGAAGGAACAGGTTGCTGATATTTTCACAAAGGTTCTTCCTAAAGATAATTTTGAGTATCTCTAGGAGAATTTGGGGGTAATTGCCCCTCCTCTTGAACTAGATGAATATGGAGATGCATTAGTCTAGTGGATCTATGGATCTATCTTTTTTTTGGGCTGATGTTTTGGTGGCTACCTCTCAGGGGGAGCAAATAGTATTAAGTTTTGTCATTATGAGTATTTTGTTTTTCATGTCAAAGGAGAAATCAATATAAAGTATTATTTTTCCTTTGCCATTAATTTCAAAGGGGGAGAAGATGCATGTGAAAAGAAAAAAAAGAAAAGAAAGATTGGGAAAAAAAGTATATGAAAGGAAAATAAATTATCTTCTAAGGGGGAGAATCAAAAAAGTGTATTTAGAGCTTGTATGTTATCTTTGATGGTTTTTCACATCATGTTTTTCCATCAATGACAAAGGGGGAGATTATTGCAAGAATGGAAAGATTGAAGGTGTTGTTATTGATGTCAACCAGTCAACTGGTTATTCACTAGTTGTTGTTGGTTGTATATGTTGAGGATATTGATAAAATTTTAATAAAGATATGTTGCAGGTGTTTAGTGGTTGTTTCAATTTTTTGGTCTGGATTTTCTCCTATGGTTGTACAGTTCAGATATGTTGCTCATGGTTGTGAATTGTAGTTTTCCATGTTTCCGGTTGAGGTCTGAGAGAAATGGTGTTGCTTATAATTTGTCTTTGATGAAGTCTTATGATGTGTGGTTCTAAAGTTGAGTTAATTTTGGCATTTAGAAGTTTGTGCTTAATGGTTCTGTGTTTTACACTAGTGTGGCTGACCTTGTGAAATACTACTTTTGAGAATGATGAAGGATGTTGGATCTATTGGGGTCCCTATGAAGCATGTGTTTGGGTCACCCTCATTCTAATTCCACCCTAGGGTGTTTTGGCACCAACCTAATTTGAATTTGGATTTGGATAGCCGACTTTGGATATGTTTCAAAGTTGAAGATGATATAAATATAAGATGAGTTAGTAATGGAAAATATACAAGAGCGAAGAATAAGTGTGATAAGAGAAAAGAGAAAGTGTAATTTTGTGCAACATTCATTCTATTTAGTAAGTGTTTGTTTGTTGAGAGTGTTAGAGATTAGTGTGAAGCTTAATGTTGAGTTTCCAGATATAGTGAGCAAAAGGCTAACTCTATCATTCATGCAAGTTGATCGAGTGATTGTTGTTGGATAGGACAACTAAGAGGGGAGGTGAATTAGTCGTGACAGATTATAACCTTAAATTAAATTACCAAAACTAACACATAAATTGATTAAGTGATCAACCATCAAATGTAAATGTACAAACACAATAACACCATATTTATGTGGAAAACCCAATGAGTGAAAAATCATGATGAAGATTAACTCACACTATAAAGAATATCGAAACTGATTACAAAAAGGATCACTACCTGAAATAAGGACTCACTATCCAAAATAAGGACTCATTGTGCCCATGGCTACAACCCATAAGGTTCATTGCTATAGAGATAGAAATAAGACAAAGAAGACTTGTTATAGAGAGAAAACAATCCCACTTCAATGAAGATTCCACCACAATCACTAATCAACTCGCATGAATGATAGAATTAGCCTTCTACTCATTGCATTTGAAAACTTAGTGTTTAAGCTCTGCACTGATCAACCACACACTTAACTCACACACATTAAGAATAGAATCAAAGTCACATATACTCTTTCACTTATCTTCCTTCTTTTCTTGTGTATAATTTTCATTGCTAGAACATTATGTATTTATACTATCTCCAACTTTGAAAAGATACAAAGTTAGTCATCCAACTTCAAATTCAAATTAGGTTAGTGACAAACATCTTAGGGTGGAATTAGAATGAGGGTGACCCATAAACACGCTTCACCGAGACCCATAATAGATCCAACATGCTTCATCAACTTTGAAAATAGTTCTTGACACATGGTCAACCACACAAGTGTAAAACACATAGATCAATTAAGCTCAATACTTCTAAATGCCAAAATCAACTTCAATAGAACCAGGGAAACACAACTATTGAACCATACACCATGAAACTTCATCAAAGGGCAATATGGACTAGCAATACTTCTCCTAGACCTCAATCAGCACACAACAAAACATAGTTCACCAGATACCTTATTTTAATACAATTTTCTCAATATCCTCGACACGTACAATCAACAACAACTAGTAGATAACCAATTGACCTGTGGACATTAATGACAACACTTCATTCTTCTTCCATTCTTGCAAAAATCCCCCCCCTTTGACATCAATGGTAAAGGAAAAAGATATATCAATTGAAACTTCATTTGACATGAAAAAAAAATACTCATAATGACAACACTTAGAAAATCTGCATGCTCCCCTTGAGGACAACCACCAACACCCATTAGTCCAAAAGATAGAATCATGAATTCACTGGATTGATGCACCTCCAAATGCATCTTATTTTGTAAAAGGAGGGGCAATAACCCCTAGCTTATCCTAAAGATACTCAAAAGTATCTTTAGGAAGAGCCTTTGTAAATATATTCGCAATCTAATATTTTGTCGAAACATACTCAAGCTTGACTTCATTCTCTATGAACTTCTCTCTTAAGAAATGATACCTGATAGGTATATGCTTTGTTCTCGAGTGCATTACAGGATTCTTTGAAATGTTAATTACACTTGTGTTATCATAGAAGATAGAAATAGGATCATCATGTAGCATTGTGATATCTTTTAATGTCTCTTTCATCCATAAAAATTGTGTATTGCATGATGCAACAACAATATACTCAGCTTCAATAGTAGAAAAAGAGTCTGAATCTTTCCTTTTACTCAACATTTCTCACATACTTAGATTGTGAAAAGAAAATTCCTTTCTCTATTTGATTAATCTGTAGCCGAAGAAAGAAATTCATCTCGCCAAACATAGACATTTCAAATTATTTTTTCATTTCTTCCACAAACATCTTGCACATCTTTTCATTTCCTCCAAAGATAATGTCATCAACATATACAACTACAATCAATATTTTGTCATTTTTAGTCTTGAAATACAAACTATTGTTTTTTGTACCTTTGTTAAATCCTCGTTGATTCAAGTACTTATCTAACCTTGCATACTAGGCTCTAGGAGCTTGCTTCAGCCCATATAAAGCTTTCTTCAATTTGCACACTATATCTGGTTGATCTGTTAACTAAAATCCTTTTGGTTGTTCTATGTAAACCTCTTCATCTAGTTTACTATTGAGAAATGTTGACTTGACATCCATCTGATAGAATTTGAGATCTTTATAAGCAAATAATTCCAAGAACATTCTTATAGCTTCCATTCTTGCTACCGGGGAAAAAGTCTCATGAAAATCTATACCTTCCACTTGTGAGTAGCCTACACACACAAGCCTTGCTTTGTTTCTAACAACTTTATGATTCTCATTCAACTTGTTTTTGAATACCCATTTTGATCCAATGGTATTTTTGTCTACCAGTCTTGGGATCAATTCCCAAGTTTGATTCTTTTCAATCTACAAAAGTTCTTCTTTCATTGCTTTCTTCTAGTGCTCATCCTAACATGCTTCACTTACTGACTTTGGCTCATTTCAAAGAATAGGCACAAATTTACTTCAACAACAGCTTTGCTTCTAGTCAACACACCTTTTGTCTTATCTCCAATAATATAACTTTTTGGATGATTCCTCTATACATATTTTAGTGTTCTAAGGGACATTATTAGAGCATCATTTTCTCTTTCATTCTACTCTTTATGCACATCTCTATCCTATTCTTCCACAATTTCTTCTATTCTCTCATAGTCATGTTCATTAGAACATATCCATCAAGATCAATAGAATTCTTCACTATTTCATCAACCTTCACATTCAAGCTCTCCACAATCTTTCTCAATCTTTTGTTGAAACATCTATATTCTTTGCTTTTAGTAGAGTAACCAAGAAATATTCCTTCATCACTTCTTGATCTCTTATGATATAGCATTTGCTTCTGAATATCTTGAAATATTTAACTGTTGGAATTCTTCCATGCCATAGCTCATAGGAAGTTTTTGTACTATTTTCTCTTTCCTAAAATCGATTTAATACATACACAGTGTTTTGAATAGATTATTTCTAGTAAACTTCTGGTGATCTAGCTTCAGTGATCATTGAGCTAGCAGCTTCTTGAACTATTCTATTTTTCCTTTCAACAACTCCATTCTGCTGAGGAGTTCTTGGACCAAATAACTGTCTCTTTATTTCATGCACTTTACAAAGCATATTGAACTCATGGGAGGTGAATTCACCACATTTTTCAGATCTCAAGCATTTTATCTTCAAATTCACTTAATTTTTAACCATTTCCTTGAATTCTTTAATCTATCTAATGCTTTTGATTTTTCTCTCAAAAATGTAACCCAAGTATATCTAGAATAATCATCAATTAAAAGCATAAATTACCTTTCACCAAGCAGACTTCGCACTCGCATGGGACCACAAAGATATGTATGAACCAAATCCAGCAATCTAGTAGTAGATTGTTCTTTTAATTTGTAATGATTTCTTGTATGTTTCCTGAACTGGAAATTCCTGCAGATAACATTTACAGGATTTGTAATTCTTGGTAGATCTCTCACGGCTTGAACATTACTAATCCTTTCCAAGTTATCAAAATTCATGTGACACATTCTCCTATGCCATAACTAGCTATCATTTATCAACATCATAAAACATCATCCATCAATACCTTTAAGCTAATAAATATTCCCTTTATATTTCTTTCCTATAGCAATCAAAGTTTCAGATCCTTTTTGGATCTCACACTTCTCATCCTTAAACACAAGATCATATCCCTTTTTTCATATTTCACCAACACTCAACAAATTTTTCCTTAAACCCTTAACATAGTAGACATGATCAATATGATTCTTACCATCAAAACTTACTAAACCTATCCCACAAATTTTAGCACCAATATCATCTCCTAACATAACCAAACCTCCATATTTTTCAAGTTTCAAAAATATACTCTTGTCACCAATCATGTGATGTGAAAAACCACTATATACTACCCAAAAATTATTTTCTTGTTTAGCATGTAGGGTAGAGATAACTGTACCTTCATTTTTCTCCTACTCCTTTTCTTTCTCTTTCTCTAGAGGACTTTCCTTTGAATTTCATTCTGAATTAGTAGTAAGTTCATCTTTAATTTCCAAGAACAAGCATTCATTGTCATTTGGATCTTCATATTTTTAATTAATCTTCATCTGAAATACTAGCATTCTCATTAACATAGTAAGCTATGTTAATCTTCTTTCCTTTCCTTTCTTTCTCATATCTTTGTTTATTCCTTTTAGCACTTCCTGAACACTTTGTAGCATAGTGACCAATTTCTCCACAACTAAAGCACTTAAAGGGAAATTTTCCTTCATACTTACCAAAGCCTTTTCTCAATATTCTTACAAAGTTAGCCTCAATTTCTTCAAATTTCTCTTCATCTAAATATTCAGTTTTTGTAGCTTTAAAATCAGTCTTTGTTTTTCCTCCACTTCTTAGATTTGGCTTCCTCATTTCATAAGATGTCAAAAATCCTAACAACAGATTCTTAGTACAAGTATTGTAATCTATATTCTACTCAATAGCACTCACCTTTTCACTATAAGCATCAAGAAGTGTTATGAGAATCTTCATTACAATTTTGGTTTCATCTATAGTAGTGCCAAGAGATCACATTCCAACCACTACCTCATCCAATCTCTATACATAGGCTTTAACATTCTCATCTTCAGTCACATGTAGAAGATCAAACTGTATTTCCAAATTCTATAATTTTTCCTCTTTCACCCTTTCATCACCATTGTGCGCTCTTTCTAAAGAATCCTAGAATGTTACAGGTATGAGCAAGTTTTGGTGGTTTTTTCATTAATGTTGTTATTGATGTCAACATAGTTCAATATGTTGCAGATTATACATGTATAACTAAGATGATGTTGATATGTTGTGAGTACATGGATCTATCTTTATGGTGTTGTAGATGTGTTGGTTTGATGAGTTTCCAAGTTCTTTTGAGAAAATTAATAAAGAAAAGAAGTCAGAATGATGAAAGTGTTTAGAATGTGCTCCAGTATATGCTCTGCATTTCTCTTATGTTGATCCTATGCTTGTGTAGATCTGATGGTTTGATAATGGTGATCTTGTGGTGATACCTCCTAAGTTTTAGCTTATGGTTTGATGGTACATGAAAGTTACATTCATTGGTATATGAATTGTTCTGGAAGAGTTGGTCTTCTGTAGACTAGGAGAAATATTTTTGCTCTACAATCCTCCTTTAGATCTTTCAGATCTGGGATATGTCTTGTGAAGGTCTTTTTTCTATGCTCTAGCAAAGAGTTCTAAAATTTGGTGATCTAGAAGTCATGTTTCAATGTTTCAATGTGATTTTGTACACTCCAGATGGACTGGTAAAAGGTGTTCAATGTTTGAAGTTTGTTGCATTTGTTGTGGATGTATCTAGAAGATTTTGAGATGTATTCTTGTGCATAATGAAGTGTGTTGTGGCATCCATGTGTTATCTTCTTGTTGGGAAGCATGTACATCATTATTCTTTTGTGTTTTCATTAGGTTTGGATGACCTCATGTTTACACTTCATTCAAAGAATAAAATTTAATTAAGGAAGTGTGTGGTTGATTTGAGATATTATTTTTGATCTTGAAAAAAAAAAATATTGGTCCACTCTCATTCCTTTCCACCGTGGGAATGTTGAGTTTCTGACCTAATTTGAATTTATGAAATAAGGTATTTGTGGTCAACCTTAGAGAAATTTTATAAGGTTAAGGATGGTATAAAAGCAAGTCAAATTGTGAAGAGTTGTCTGATAGTGTGATGCAAAGTGATGAAAATGAGCCACAAATCAGAAGATCAGAAGTGTGTGTGTGAGTGAGTTGTGGCAATAGTTCTTCATTGTGTCAGATTCTTGAAGGTAGTGAGCTAAAGGTTTCTGTAATTCTTATTCAAGTTGTGGATGTGCATTAATTTTTGTGGTGGATCTTTTGTTCTCTCTTGTATCTATAGGAAAAGAGCCTCCCTATTAGATAGTGAGTCCTTTATGTAGGTAGTGAGCCTTTGTACTTGGACAGTGAGTCCTCTTTTGGGCAGTGAGCCTTTGTATTCATTTTTATAATCTATTATATTGTGAGCTAACCCTCACTGTGGTTTTTCCCTTATTTTTTTTCCATTTAAAAATATGGTGTCCATTGTGTTGATTTACTTTCTTTTCACGCTCTTACTTAATAACAGAATAGTGTGGTTGTGAAATTAATAAGAGTTGAAGTTTTTAAGTTTGAATTTTGTGACAATTGATTCACCCCCCATGTCAGTTGTCCTATGTGTGTTTAAAAATTGGTATTAGAGCTTTGGTTCCTTGGTGTAGAGCATAACCACTTGAGCAAGATCTAATGGCGCATAAGTTGTGATCCCTATGTTCAATTCAATTAACTACAATGATTGGAAGGTACAAATGAAAGGATATAGTATCTCTCTTGGTTTCAAGACCTGGAAGGATATTGAGACAAAGTATACATCCCCGTCTGGTGGTCTTACTACTGCAAATGAATTTTCTGCCTATGAAGAAAATGAGATGCCAAAGTATGCTATTTGTAGTGGCCTATCTAAAAATGAGCGAGCTAAAGTTCTTTCTTTGGATACTGCACATGAAGTTTGGAAGAAGTTGGAAGACATGTATGCAGGAAATGAAAGAGTGATACTAACAAAGAAGTTGGTAGCAAAGCATAGATTTGTAAATCTGAAAAGGGAAGAAGGTGAATAATTTACAAGTTTCTTTCAGAGGGTTGAACTAACTACAAATGAAGTTAGAAATAAAGGAGGAAAACTATTAGATGAAGACATAATTGAGAAGATCCTAATCACCCTACCAAACTGCTACAACGACAAGATCTTAGTTATTGAAGAAATGTATGATCCTAAGAAGTACACCTTAGAATAGTTGTTTGGCACCTTGCAAGCATTTGAGATGAGAAAGTCCCAAAAAGAAGACAAGAATTAAGAGAATATAGAAATGACATTTTAAGGCAATGAAGATTGAAGACGAATCAAATAGTGATGGTGTTGATGAGTTGGAAGAAAACTTCACGAGGAAGTTGAAGAAAGGCACCGAAAAGTATAAAGGTATGTTTCCCTTTAAATGTTTTAGTTGTGGTAATATTGGTCATTATGCTTCAAGATGTCCAAATAGAGCTGCACATAAGAAGAATAAGGATTATAAGGATACGGATAGGAAGGATAAGAAATATAAGTTGTACTATGTTAAAGAAGAAGTAGAAATTTTTGATGATGAATTTGAGAATTAGGTTGATGATAGTGAATACTTATTCTTAGCTTTGGAAATTAAATCTATATCCACTAACCTTGGAAAATGTGTAAGCAAGAAGGCTCTAGAGAATAAGAGAAATAGAATGGAAGGTACTTTGGTTACCGATTTTCATGCAAGACAGGATGAAGACTACTGGGTAATTGATAGTGGATGTTCTAATCACATGACTAGAGATAAGAGTAAGTTCACTAAACTTGAGAAATATGATGGTGGCTTAGTTATGTTTGGTGATGATTCAAGAGCTAAGATTTGTGGGAAAGGTTCAATCAGTTTTGATGGAGTGCATAGTACTAATGATGTATATTATGTGAAGGGTTTGAGGCATAACCTTCTAAGTGTTGGTCAAATGTGTAGCAATGGTTTTAAACTTGTGTTTTAGAATAATACTTGTGAAATCAGAAAAGGATCCAAAAATGGAGATATGATTGCTACTGGAAGAAGAACTCATGGAAACATCTATCAACTGAAGGGAATTGATGGTCATTTCCTTGTATCTCAAATCAGTGAAAGTTGGTTATGGCACTGAAGAATGGGACATGTAAATTTTGATAACCTGGTCAAAATCAATTCAAAGGAGATTATTCGAGGGCTGCCTAGAATCACAAGACTTGCTACATTCTATAGAATTTGTCAATTAGGGAAACATACAAGATGCAACTTTAAGGGAAAAGAGAATTATACTACCAAAATGTTGGAGTTAGTTCATATTGATCTTTTTGGTCTGACTAGGACTAGAAGCCTAAATGGTGATAGATATTTCATGTTGCTTATTGACGATTATACTCAAATTTCATTGGTTGTTTTTCTTAGATAAAATACTTAGGCTCTCGTAGGTTTAAGGTATTCAAAGAAAGAGTAGAAAATGAAGTAAATTTGAAATCCAATTGTTTGAGATCTAATAGAGGTGGAGAATTCACTTCTAGTGAATTTAATGCATTCTATGAACAACATGGCATAAGAAGATAGTTTTATACTCTAAGAACCCTTCAGCATAATGAAGTAGTTGAAAGGAAAAACATGACAATACAGGAAGCTACTAGAACCATGATAAAATAATCAAATGTACTAGATGTGTGCTGGTGAGAGGCAATACACATTGTTGTTTATTTTCTTAATAGATTTCAGATCAGATACAATAGCACAAAGACTCCTTTTGAGTTGTGGATTGGTAAGACTCCTACTGTGAAGTATTTCAAGGTATTTGGAAGCAGATGTTATATTAAAAGAGATGATGAAAATCTTGGAAATTTTTATGCTAGATGTGTTGAAGGAATCTTTCTTGGATACTCTACTACTAGCAAAACATATAAATGCTTTAATAAAAGATTGAGAAAGATTATTGAAAGTGCTAATGTGAAATTTGATGAAGACATATGCAAACCTATTGAGATAAGAGAAGTTGAACCTGATGATCCTATATGTGGATATTTACCTAAGGAAAATAAGGAAAAGGAAGAAGATAAAGAAGAACAAGTGGAAGAAGAAGAAGAAGAAGAGAATGAACTAGAACCTACTATTAGGAATCCTAAGTATGTACAGAAGAATCATTTGGAGGAACAGATAATTGGAGATAAAAGTGAAGGTGTGAAGACAAGAAGCAAAGTTTGAGCTAAGGTAAATTTGTGTGTACATTCTATTATTGAGCCCAAATCTGTAAATGAAGCTTGTGAAATGAGAGTTGGATGAAAGCTATTAAAGAACAGTTGCAGTAGATAGAAAAGAATCAAACATGGGAACTGGTCCCTAGGCCTGTGAACAAAAATGTGATTGGATCAAAATGGGTGTTCTAGAATAAGCTAAATGAAAGTGGAGAAGTTGTAATTCCGATAAGGCAATATTGGTATGTAGAGGATATTCACAAGTGGAAGGTATAGATTTTGAAGAGACATTTTCCCCTGTGGCTAGAATGGAAGCTATTAGGATGTTTTTGGCAGTTTCTGCCCACAAGGACTTCAAAGTGTATAAGATGGATGTTAAGTCAGCATTTCTAAATGGTGAATCAGAGGAAGAAGTGTACATGGAACAACCTAAATGGTTTCAGTTATCTAAAAAACCAAACATGGTTTGTAATTTGAAGAAAGTGTTGTATGGGTTGAAGTAAGCTCCTAGGGCTTGGTATGCAAGATTGGATAGATACCTGACAAAGCAAGGATTCAACAAAGGTTCTGTTTACAACAATCTTTACTTCAAAGTGCAAGGTAATAAAATGTTGATAGTAGTTGTATGTGTTGATGATATCATTTTTGGTGGAAATGAAGGCATGTGTAAAAGGTTTGTTGAAGAGATGTAGAAAGAATTTGAGATTTCTATGATTGGTGAAATGAATTTCTTCCTTGGTCTACAAGTGAATCAATCTGATAAAGGGATATTCATTTCACAATCTAAGTATGTAAAAGAGCTATTGAAGAATTTTGGGATGGATGATTCCAAACTAGTTTGTACACCTATGGTAATTGAATGTAAACTGAGCAAAGATGATGAATCTGCTAAGACTAATTAGAGAAAATACATATCTATGATTGGTGGACTATTGTAACTTACTACTACTAGACCAGATATTATGCATGTAGTGTATTTAGTTACCATATTCTAAGCAGATCCTAGAGAATCACATGTTACAACTATAAAGATGATATTTAGATATCTTAAAGGTACACTGGATTATGGATTATGGCATCCTAAGAGTAATGATTTCACCTTGAGTGCCTACACAGATGTTGATTGGGTTGGATGTGCGGATGACCAAAAGAGTACTACTAGTGGTGATTTATTTCTTGGTAGAAGATTAGTTTCATGGTTGAGTAAAAAGAAAGACTTGGTTTCTTTATCCAATGCAGAGGAAAAATATATTGTTTTAACATCTTGCTGCACATAAGTTTTGTGGATGAAACAAACTCTGAAAGACATTACAGTGATATGTGATGAGCCTATTTCTATTTTCTATGACAAGACAAGTGCAATAAATATTTCAAAGAACTCGATTATGTATTCAAGAACAAAATACATATCTATCAAGTATCACTTCCTATGAAAAAAAGTGTTGGAGAATGAAGTCAGATTGGAGTATGTAACAACAAAGGAATAAATTACAAAAATATTTAATAAGGCTCTTTTGAAGGATAATTTTGAGCATCTTAGGGAGAGGTTAGGGGTCATTGGCCCTCCAAAATAGGTGCACATGAGGGTGCATTAGTCCAATGAATTCACAAATTTCTTATTTATCTGGACTGATAAATGGGCCTACTCTGAAGAGGGAGTAGAAAAGGTTTCCATTGTTGTAGTATGAGTGTACTCCTAAGGGGGAGTAATCAAAGTTGTTGATCTTTTCCATTGATGTCAAAGGGGGAGAGAAATTCATGTGAAAAATAGTTGTAGAGGAAGAGAAGGTGTTCTCCTTGGATATTGTGTAAATTTGTGTCTTTGATAGTTTTTCACATCATGTGTTGCCATCAATGACAAAGGGGGAGATTGTTGTAGGTATGAGAAAGTTTTGGTGGTGTTGTCATTAAAGTTATCATTGATGTCAACATAGTTCAGTATGTTGTAAATTGTACATGTATAGCTGAGATGCTCCTGAGATGTTGTGAGTACATGGAGCTATCTTTATTATGTTGTATATGTGTTGGTTTGATGAGTTTTCAGGTTCTTTTGAGAAAATTAATAAAGAAAAGAAGTCAGAATGATGATAGTGTTTAGAATGTGCTCTAGTACGTGCTTTTCATTTCTCCTATGTTGATCCTATGCTTGTGTGGATCTTAAGGTTTGATAATGGTGATCTTGTGGTGATATCTCTTGAGTTTTAACTTCTAGTTTGATGGTATGTGAAAGTTTTGTTCACCGATATATGAATTGTTCTAGTAGATTTGGTCTTCTTTGGACTGGGATAAATATTTTTTCTCTATATTCTTCCTCTTTTTCATTTCAGATCTTGTGGATCTGGGATATTTCTTATGAAGTTTTTTTTCTATGCTTTGGAAAAGAGGTCTGAAATTTGGTGATCTGGAAGTCATGTTTCAATGTTTCAGTGTGAGTTTGTACAATCCAGATGGATTGGCGAAAGGTGTTCAGTGTTTGAAGTTTGTTGCATTTGTTGCGGATGTATTTGGAAGATTTTGAAATGTATTCTCATACATAATGAAGTGTGTTGTGGCATTTGCGTGTCATCTTCTTGTTGGGAAGCATGTACATCATTATTATTTTGTGTTTTCATTAGGTTTGGACAACTTGGTGTTTACACTTCATTCGAAGAATAAAATTTAATTAATGAAGTGTGTGGTTGATTTGAGATATTATTTTTTATCTTGAAAATTTTTTTATTGGTCCACTCTCATTCCTTTCCACCGTGGGAATGTTGAATTGTCGACCTAACTTGAATTTATGAAATATGGTATTTGTGGATGACCTTGGAGAAAGTTTCTAAGGTTAAGGATGGTATAAAAGCAAGTCAAATTGTGAAGAGTTGTATGACAGTGTGATGCAAAGTGACAAAAGTGAGCCACAAATCATATGAGAAAAAGTTTATGTGTGAGTGAGTTGTGGCAGCAGTTCTTCATTGTGTCGGATTCCTGAAGACAGTGAGCTAAAGGTTTATGCAATTCTTATTCAAGTTTTGGATGTGTGTTAATTGATGTGGTGGATCTTTTTTTCTCTCTTGTATTTGTAGGAAGTGAGCCTCCTTGTTGGACGACGAGTATTTTCTTTAGGCACTGATCCTTTGTACTTGGACAGTGAGTCCTCTTCTAGGAAATGAGCCTTTGCATTCAATTTTATACCTTGTTATTCACTTCATGTGATTTAATTTCTTCAGTTGTACTTAGACCATTTGTAGGAGGAGTGTATGGATTCTTATAAGCATTTTCTACATCAAATCCACAATACTCTAGATATTCTTCCATAAATACTTTCCAAATACCATAATTAGTTCCATCAAACCTTGAATAATCAAAGACCATTTTGTTATCCATCCTAGACCTTCTTCAAGTAGTTAAGCTCTTCACCAAGGAACCAAGCTCTGATACGAATTGTTGGATAGGAAAATTGGGAGGGGGGTGAATCAGTAGTCACAAATTATAACCTTAAATTCAATTACTAGAACTAACACATAAACTGATTAAGTTATCAACCATCAAATGCAAATGCACAAACATAATAACACCAAATTTATATGGAAAGCCCAATGAGGGAAAAACCACAATGAGGATTAACTCACACTATAGAGAATACCAAAACTAATTACAACAAGATTCACTACCTGAGATAAGGCTCACTACCTGAAATAAGGATTCACTGTCTAAAATAAGGACTCATTGTCCGGACTTACTATCCACAAGGCTACAACCCAAAGGGCTCACTACCATAGAGATACAAAGAAGAAAAAGAAGACTTGTTACATAGAGACAACAATCCCAATTCAACGAAGATTCCACCACAATCATTGATCAACTCACATGAATGATAGAGTTATCCTTCTACTCACTACATCTGAAAACTTTACCTTTAATCTCTCCACTAATCAACCACACACATAACTCACACACGCTAAGAATAACATCAAATTCATGCATGTTCTTTCCCTTATCTTCATTCTTTTCTTATGTACAATTTCCATCACTAGCACATTTTGTATTTGTACTATCTCCAACTTTGAAAAGATACAAAGTCAACCATCCAACTTCAAATTAAAATTAGGTCAGTGCCAAACATTTTAGGGTGGAATTAGAATGAGGGCGACCCAAACACATGCTTCACCAAGACCCATAATAGATCCAACATGCTTCATCAACTTTGAAATTAGTTCTTGACACACGGTCGTCCACACTAGTGTAAAAAACATAGATCAATTAAGCTCGATACTTCCAAATTCCAAAATCAACGTTAAAACAGAACCAAGGAAACACAACTCTTGAACCATATGCCATGAAACTTCATCAAAGATAAATTTGGACCAACAAAAATTCTCCCAGACCTCAATGAACACATAGTAAAACATAGTTCACCAACAACCTTCTTTTAATACAATTTTCTCAATATCCTCGACATGTACAATCAACAACAACTAGTAGGTAACCAGCTGATTGGTTGACATCAATGATAACACTTTATTATTATTCCATTCTTGCAACAACTTTGGTGGAATCTTTTGTTTCATTAGGATTGTAGTCTCTTTGTAACAAGTCTTCTTTGTATTCTTTGTATATATATATGGCAGTGAGCCCTCTGGGTTGTAGCTCTGTTGGATAGTGAGTCCTTGTTCTGGACAGTGAGTTCGTATTTCATGCAGTGATCCTTTTTCTAATTGGTTTTGATATTCTCTATAGTGTTAGTTAATCCTCACTGTGGTTTTTCCCTCATTGGGTTTTCCATGTAAATCCTGTATTATTGTGTTTATGAGATAGTTTCTAGTTTTTTCTCTTGCACTTAGTGTTTAATGATCTCAAAAGTGTTAAGGTTATGTTCTGGTAAATGTGTGAAGGATTTAATTTGGTGACAATTGATTCACCCCCCCTCTCAGTTGTCCAATTCAGCAAACATATCAACGAAAAAGAAAGAAAGTGATCTAACAATGCAAAAACCAAAAATGCAATCTCGTGTGGATTATCTAAAATAGAATTTATGAAGGTTATGCACTAAAAATTGGCTAGTGATATATTGAAAAAGTTGAAAAAATATATATCAAGGAAATGAAAAGTTGAAAAATGCCAAGCTTTAAACCCATAAAATAAAATTTAAGAGTTTGAAAATGAAGGGAAAAGAAGATACCAATGCCTACCTACTTCATGTAGATGAAACATCAACACCATTCATGGTTTTAGAGAAAATATTGAGGATGCAACAATTGTTCAAAAGGTGTTAAGAGTTCTCTCCATGAGATTTGATGTGAAAGTTTTTACCATTGAGGAAATGAAGGCCCTAGACACTTTGAGAATGGATGAGCTACATGGGATCCTTGCAACATATTAAATAAGGATAGAGAAGGAGAAGTTGTCAAAATGAGAAGCCACCTTCAAAGAATACAAGAGGATGGAGAATATAGGACACATATGCGGTGAAAGTTCAAGTGATGATAAACACACTTTGTAAGAAATTACAAGAAAGGACTTGGAAAAATGAAGGGTAAGTCTACTCTTAAATGTTTTTATTGTGGTAGAAGAGGTCATTTTTCTTCTAACTATCCACATTTCAAAAGTGAAATTAGTGAAGAGGAAGAAGAATACTATAATATGAAAGGGAGAAAATATTAGCATTACAAGAAAAAGGACACATGAGGGAATCAAGAAAAGAAGAAATTTCAATGACATAAAAAGAGTCTTTACATTCAAGAAACGAGTAGCTCATCTAAAGAAAGCAGTGTGTATGTGATCTTCTTTGATAGTGATCAAGAGATAATCTTTATGGTGTTGGAGGAAAAAGAGGATGAAGATAAAAGAAAAGAAGAAAGATTTGAAAGAGAAAAACATCAAAGATAATGAAGAAGATGATCTTGAAAAAGGACTCAAATTTTCCTATAGCAAGATTGAGAAGCTCAAGAAAAGGAATTGAATACTAAGGTCATGACTTCAAGAAGATAGTGGAACTAAAATAAAATTGTCCCAAAGCTTTGAAGAATAAAAAATATGATCATAGATATGAAGATTCAAATTGAAGAAGTGGTAAGAGGTTAGTTGAAGTCAAAAAAAAAGGATTGTGAAATGTTGGATCTTGAAGTTGTTTCCCTAAGGAAAGAGTCAGAAAAATCAAATCAAATCATGAAGTTTGAAAAGAGCTCCAAAATTGTAGAAGACATTATAAACACCCAAAGATTGCTATTTATTAAGATTGGTCTTGGTTTTGAAGAAAAGAGAATCAAGGAAGGTTTAGGCTCTAAGGCTACAAAATTACCAAAGAAGAGAAATAAATAAAAATCTAAAATCTATCCAAATGTGCTCAAACATTCCATCAATGGTGATAGCTCAAAAAAGAGAGACTAACATAATTTCTCATAAAGGAAAAAATTAAGGGTTCAAGAGACCATTCCCTCAAAGAAAAGTGCAAATGAACAAGTACCAAAATTCTTTTTATAGTTATTTTTTTATTTTTCAATAAGTTTGGTCATAAGTATATTTTAGAGCTCGTACAAAGAGGGCTTTGGGATTACTAAAGAGAAAATATAATCCATTTGATGCTCTAATTGAATATAACATCATGTACTAAAAATGCAAGAATCTCAGTCATACAACATATTCCTATAGAAGTGACTTTGTTGAACCTCCAAGACTAAACAAGAAGGAGGATGTTATTGACAAACCAAAAGAGGAATCTGAATTTTTTTGAAGGAGCTAGAAATAAAGGAAAAATCCATGCTAGTGCAAATAGCTATCCATGTGAAAAATGAAGAAAATTAATGGTACATTGAGAGTGGTTTCTCAAGGAACATGATAGGGGATAAATGCAAGTTTCTCACTTGGAAGGAAATAAATGAGGGCCTATAAATTTTGGAGATAATTCTACAACAAGGATAATAAGAAAAGGCACTCTTAGTTTTGAAAATGGAAAAACAAATATTGAAAATGTATTATATGTTGAAGAATTGAAGCATAATCTTCTAAGTGTGAGTCAATTGTGTGCTCAAGAGCACACCCTCACATGTCATCTAGGCGGTTTTGAAACTAGGAAAACAAGAACATGGAAACTTGTAGTAGATGCTAATATAGCTACAAAAAATATCTACAATCTTAGAGATGTCAAAAGAGAAAAGTGTTGCATGGTTGTGGAAGAAATGATGCGACATTTAAGATTTGATAATATTGGGAAGATTAGTCATAAGCAAGTTGTAAGAGACATGCAAAGGATACAAAATTTATCTAATATGATCTTCAAATAGTGCCAATGTGGAAAGCAAATAAGATCAAGTTTTAAATCAAAGGAGTATTCTACATCAAAGCCTTTGGAACTCATTCATATTGACTTATGTCAGTTGACAAGGACCAAAAGCTTACAAGGTGAGAGCTACTTCATGTTATTAATAGATTATTATCATAAGATGAGTTGGATTACTTTCCTAAAAGAAAAATCAAAAGCTCTTGAGAAGTTCAAAACATTTAAAGCTCTAGTAGAGAATGAAATTGGTTTGAGAATCAAATGTATGAGATCAGATAGAGGAGGAGAATTAAAATCAAATGAGTTTGAATATTTTTGTGAACAACACAAAAAAAGAAAATATTTACCTGTAAGGACTCCAAAAAAAATAGAGTTGTTGAGAGGAAAAATAGAACTGCTCAAGGAATGGAAAGAGAAATGTTGAATGAGTCTAATATTATTTATAACTTCTAGAAAGAAGCAGTGCACATGGAAATCTATGATTTGAGTTAGGCACAAGTTAGAGTAAACAATAACAAAACACCCAATGAGCTCTAGAATAGAACGACTCTACCAGTGATGTATTTAAAAGTTTTTTGAATAAAATGTTACATCTAGAGAGATGACAAAGACTTGGGAAAATTTGATTCCAGGTGTGATAAAGGTGTCATTCTTGAATATTCCATGAGAAGCAAAGCCTATAGATTCTATAAAAGGAGATCACATAAAATTATTGGAAGTTCAACTGTGAGAGTTGATAAAGGAAGGAATCAGAAGGAAATAGTTTAAAAGAAGTTGACCATCAAGAAGATAGTATCAAGGAAGAAGAAGTAGAGGAAGAACTTGAAAATGGATAGTTTGAACAAGGAAATACAAAAACTCCATCAAAAGCACCCACCAATACTCCATCCAAATTTATTCAAAAGAACCATCTAAACAATTTGATCATTGGTGATAGAGATACATAAATTCAAATAAGGAGGATATTAGTAAGTTCATCTGAACATTAAAACTTGTGTTTTCTTCTAAAATGGAACCAAGTTTTTTAATAGAAGAAAGTGAAGACAAGCACTAATTAGGGGCTATGGAAGAAGAGTTGGATAAGATTGAAAAGAATGGAATTTGGGAACTTGTCCCAAGGCATAAGGATAAGAGCATGATTGGAACTAAGTGGGCTTTTAGGAATAAGTTGAATTAGGATTATCAAGTAGTGAGGAACAATGAAATATTAGTATTCAAGGGATACACTTAAGTAGAAGTAATTAATTTAAAAGAAAAAAATTCACATGTTGCTCATCTAGATGATATGATTTCTTAGCATTTACTTATTTTAAGAATTACAAAATTGTATCAAATGGATGTCAAATCAACCTTTCTTAATGGAAACTTGAAGGAAGAAGTGTATATTGAACAACTAGAAGGGTTTTTCCTATTAGAGAATTAGGACTATATATGTAGACTAAATAAGGCACTTTATGGGTTGAATCAAGCCCCCAAGAGTTGATACTCATGTTTGGATATGTAATACCCCCATGTTGCTGATACTCTTTGCTACTATTTGTTATTCTTATGTGTTAGTGTGATACTGGTTTGTGATGGTGATGAGTTCACCGACTTGGTGTGTGTGGATGCATAGTTTAGTTGATTGCTACATTTGAAATTATTATGATGATTTATAATACTTTATGTGGTGTTTATATTATTTTATTATACAATGGTTTTTCCTTAATATTATATATGTCGATGTTGTGATTCTATGATGTTTAATTTGATTTCAGTAATACATTGTGATGTAGTGATTTAGTAATTAGTTTATGATGTGATCAGTTAGTTAGAATTGTTACTTTACATCTAATGTTGTAATTGTTAGTATAGTTTTGGTGAGAGGATAGTGTAGCACCACTTGTTTACGAGTGCCTTGCTACGCTGCAATTCCTTCTCTCGATATGATGTTTTTGATTATATATATACATGTTACTTGACATTTATTAGTATGTAAGAATTGTAGGAATAAAGTCTCGATTCCACCTGCTTTGGTAGGACAAGGCGAGCATTAAATTAACCCAATGGGTACAATGTTGAAAAAGGGAGTTGATTAGGAAGTGTCCCCATCCCAAGTCCATCATCCCATTGTGAGTTTGTTGTGTCATGATTGAGGTTTTGTCCTTGTCGTTGTGTAGTTGATTGTTGATTATTTGTTTTATTTTTGGTTAGTGGTTATTTAATTAATCTTTATTTTATAAGATTAATTAATGTTGTTTCATTGCTTTGATTTATTGTAAGTTTGTAAAATGTTGAATTTTAAATATATTGTAAATTAAAAGTTATGTAATTAGTTAAAAGTGTGAGAAATTATTAATGAGGATGATAATTATATAGTATCTTTTTCTTGTTATTAAAGTAGAAAATATTGTGAGGATAATATCTTGAGGAAAATAATTAATTTTTAAATAAATTGTGAGATAAGTGTGCACTTTTAAAAGCAGGAAAAGAACCAATGAATGGAGAGGATTTTTGAGGAAAAAGAGGATGAGATTTATTTATTGTTATTGATTTTTATTGTGAGACAATTTTTACACATGCAAAGGTTTTTTCTGGTTATTGTCGGTAAAAGAAAAGAAAAATAGTTTGTTTTTGTGCTTCTGGGTAAAAGAATTATTTTGAAGAAACGATTGGTTCAGAAGGGAGCTGAAGGCACGAAACTGAGAAGAAGCCACAGAGGGGATTCTACACCGAACGAAGGACTCCAAGTTTTTTCTTTTAATTTATTATTATTTTATTATTTTATAAACAAAATTTGGCTTGCTGTGTTTGAAAAATTCATTGAAAGAAGTTCTGTGATTTGAAATTTGTTCATATGAAACCCTTGAATCTTTTGTGGAAAACTTTAGTAAAATCTTCTTGAAGTTCTTCAATATAGTTTAGTAGTGAAATTTATTGTTTGAAATAAAAATAATTTAGGATTGAGGGTTGGATTTACTTGTTAGATCTATATTGGGTTTATAAAAAAATCAGTTGTCATAATTATTGCTCTGAATCTCTGGTAAAACATATATATATATAAACAAAATTAAATATACATATATATATTATTATTCTATTGAATCATTTGAATGAATATATATAAACTTTGTATACCTATGAGATTTCATTTATATGAAAAGAATAAAATATATTTAATTAAATGTGTCTTTTCATGTTTCTTCTGTATTTTCGTATGAATGAGGATTTAATATAAAATATGGTGTTGTTGTGTTTGAGGTACAAATTATATATATATTTAAAATAAATAAATAAATTTTGTGTGCAGGGTAACCTGCATTTTCTGTGTATTCAACAAAATTTATTTATACTAAAAAAAAATTAATTTCAATGGGGAATTTGTGGTTCTTTTTAAAGTATGTGTTTTATATATAAATATAAATATATATATATATATAAATTGTTTATATATATATGGGGGTGGGTGGCCGGCTGAGGCCATACCGCCCACGGCCCCAATGGTGGCTATACACAGCCACCACTGACTACGCACAGTAGCCGAGGCTGTTGGGCGCAGCCAGTGGGGGCTACATACCCCCCCCCCCCGCCACAGTACATGGTATTGTGGCCTTTCCTTTTGTTGTGGGCCATTTCTTCTGTATTAAAATTTCAATTTAAATTTTTATGCGATTTTTATATTATATATATTAATTAATTATATATTATTTAGTATATATATTAATATATATATTATATATTATTTAATATATATATTAATATATATATATATATATATATATTTATTAAATATATATATATGTATATATATGAATTATTTGTTAATTTTTATTATGAGTTTTAAATATTTGATTTTAATATATACATCTTATTTTTTTTATATATGTATATATTTATATATGTATAAAGGCGTATACACATGAATATATATATATATATATATGTTGGATAGTTATTTATCTTGCTATGGTTAAGAAATAAATCGATAATTTAATTAGGTGCAATGTTATAATGTAATCGAGGAAATTAGGGATAAGTTGTGTGCTTTAAATCTAATTGTACTTTCTCGAGTAATCGATTAATTATTGGAAAAATTTATTATGTTTTGAATTGAGTTATGTGGCATTGTTTTGTGTAAATTACTTTCTCTTGAGACTATTCATTAAGTCTATTTTGGTTTTCTTTTATTTGGGTTTATGTCTTGCAGGAAAACCCTAGAGTTAGCTTATCTTGTTATAGGAACTTAAGTTGTTTAGAACTTCCAAAGGTGGGGATAATGTTATTTATGTTTCGATCTTGTAATTTGATGATTGTCCTTATGTTTTGGTTTTGGTGGTGATGTTAATGTACACTTGGATTGTACCATTTTTTAATGGTATACATATGATTTTGGGTGAGATGGTTATGCCTCACGGATGTTCTATTGGTTGGTTCTGTGTTCTGGTTGGGAAAATCCTTTTGTGTTGGATAGTTTATGTTGAGTGTTTATAGAGAGTGGCTCTAAGTGGGGTCGGCACACAAAGGGGCTATCAGGGTAACCCACATAGAGTTAGAGTAATTAGTGATAACCTAAGTAATTAATCATGGGTGGAGATTAAACATTAATAAGATAATTGTGATGCCTCCTCCACCTGTTAGTGCTATCATAGACTAAAGGGGACTGAGAAGGCCATGGTTGGCAAGATCATTTCCTTTGTCTTCACAAAAGGTTAACAATTCTGCATGAGTAACCCTATGGAGTGGTGCCTTGAGATAGGCTATCAGGAAACCCATAGATGGAGGCGGCACCTTGAACTAGGTTTTTTGGATAATCCATGTATAGATGGAGGTGACACCTTCTAATAGGTTGTCTGGATAATCCATGTGAAGCCATGTGATGACACTCTCCTCTAACATTCCATTTGTGTTATCTTATTGAAGTCCTTTGGAAGTAGTCTTTTGATATTATGACTTGAGATTTATTGATGATGTGTTTTGTGACTTATTGTTGTATTATTTGGAAAGTGATTTTTTGTTATGTTTTGAAAGTGGTTTATCGTTATGACCTTTGGTGATTTATTGTTGTTTAGTTTCTATGTGGTCTTTTGATGTTATGTCATCTTGTATGGAGTTAGTCTTTTGTTACTGTTAGATGTGCTTGGTCGAGGATCCTTCCTTGTCTACTCCCAATATGAAGGTGGTTGGGTGGAATGTGCTTCGCACCCCATTGGGTTCCCTTTGGATGCAATTGTATCTTTCATTGTAGGGTTTTGGGAGATGTTGTTGATCCAATGTTCTTGTGTACCAGATGTATGTTTATACTTTAGGTGTAATTTATTTATTGATGTATCATCTCCCACGTGTGTTGGGAAGACCTTGATGTAATTTGTTTATATGTTCATCATGTTGTATTATCAGATGGATGTAATGTATATTTAGGCATGTAATCATTCGGGAACTATCATTTGTAATTACTGATTATGTTGTGTTGTATCTATCAAAATATATATATTTTATATCTTTATGATTCATTTATTGTCATATGTATATATGGTTTTATTTTGTATATTCGCATCTTTCTTGATATCATGAATGAGTGTTTAATTGATGTCATGATGAATGGTTTTACATAATTGTTCAACTATTGTTTAATCTATTATCTTTGGTATGAATTAGTTTTGGTAATTTCCTCGTGTACCCCAAGGGATTTAGTTGTGCAACTTAGAAATTTTTTATGTTGGAACACTTAAGTATGTTTGTTATGTTCTTTTAAAAAAAAAATTGTTGCGTTGGTTTGCACGACGGGGCGTTATAGGATAAGTATTTACAATAGCAAGGCTTCAAAAAGGGTATTCACAAACCAAGAATATTAAAGAAATATTGAAGAAGTTTAGGATGGAGGATTGCAATCCAATGAGCACTCCCATGGTCACATGATGCAAACTAAGCAAGGATGATGAATCTCTTGAGGAAAACCAAACTCTATATAGGTTCATGATTGAAAATTTGCTATATGTGACAACAAAAAGACTTGACATTATATAAGTAGCTGTTTTGGTGGCACAATTTTAGGCTACACCAAAGAAAACACATATGCAAGTAGTTAAGAGAATATTCAAATGTCGAAAGGGAACTATTGGATGTTAGGTTTTCATTCCCAAGAGGTGGAGATTTCACCCTCATAGCATACAACAATACAAATTGGGATGGTAGTATTGATGTCAAAAGAAGCACAAGTGGAGGTGTATTATTTCTTGGACCCAATTTTATATCATGGTTAAGTAAGAAACAAGATTCAATTTATTTTTCCACAATAGAATCAAAATATATTGCACTAGCTTCTTATTCCACTCAATTCCTTTGGATGAAGAAAACCTTAAAGGATATTGCCATAAAATTTTGGGTACCCGAGGGAGAAATTGAGAGTGATATCACTCTCAATCAATCATTAGTTCATCAATAGAAACATATGTTAAGGGGTAGCCAATGATTGCCTTATCTTTCAAAACCATTAGGCATGTTCCATTGATGTCAAAGGGGAAGAGTAGAGTAAGGGGGAGCATATTAGTTAGGGGGGAGTAATTCAGTTAGGTGAGATACATAGTCCTATTGCATTTCAAGATTATTTCTTTATAGGGTTGCTATCAATTACAAAGGGGGGGATTGGTGGACAAATTATTGTCATTAATTTCAAAGTATTTATAAATGGTGAGGAGTTAAACACATAGGGTGACCCATGTCTAGCCCTCCATTGAGAATTTTTTGTAGAAATAAAGATATATGCAAAAAATAAAATAAGAACTCCCCTAGGTTCCACCCTAAGTTAGGCACTTTTAAATAAAAATAGAAAATTAATTGTTTTTAAATGTTGGACGACCCCTCTAGGAAAGTGTGACCAAGTTTTGGGAGATAAAATAAAAGAAAATAAAATTATTACTAGGTAGTGGATCAACCCCCCTTGAAGAGTCACCCCTCTTGGGTGAAGAGGTTTCTTGGATGATATAAAAAGAGGTTGTGAGGAGGCTTTAAATCAATCAATTTTCAAGAAGTAATTTGTATATGAAGAGCATAATTAAAAAACTATTGAAGTAGATTTATAAGACATATGTGAGAAAATTTATAATAGTAATTTTGTGAGCATAAAAAGAAGAGACACAAGAAATATCATGATAGTTTGAGCAAATTTCATGAAGACATTATTGGAGATATTATTGCCAATTTTGTGAAGAGAATATATTAAATCAATGAGAGGAAGTTTGGAATATTTGTGAGGTGTTAGACTAGATCTAAGAAATGGCAAGTTCAAATTATCATATTATTCTTATGGAGGTTGGAGCCTCCTACTTGAGGAGATCATGAGGCTAGAGACTCTTATTGAAAGATATTGGAGTCTCTTGCTGATTTGGTGCTTAGAGGTGGGGATTGGAGTCTCCAATGGGTTGGTGCCAATAAATTTTGTAAGAAGATTTATAATATCAATATATTATTGTGGTTTTCTCTTGTAAGGGTTTCCACGTAAAATTATGTGTCTCTTGTGCATGTTCTTGGTTTCTACATCTTGCATGAATGGTATTT
>VDFB02326430.1:0-40533 GCA_007258455.2 Sequoia sempervirens | reverse complement strand
ATATGCAACCTCGCTTACTATTTGATAATAAGAAGTTATTCAAGGCAAATCATGCTCAAGAGCTTTTATTATTCAAAATAGTCTCAAGGCAACAATTTCATATTCTATCTCCACACTTTACAAATGAGGGGCGAGCTCAATTTATAGGCTCCCCAATTACAATTCAATGGCCAAGATTGATTTCAAATCAACGGCCGAGATTACAAAATAAAACCCTAATTAGGGTTTGTCACTTTCAACCAATGAGAAAATTTCATTTGATACTTGTCCTTTTTTGCTAAATATAAATCAGCAATAAAATAGAAAGTTGTTGCATGTTGATTCTCGAATCAATTTGATTGGTTGGAAGATGACGAGGCGCCACCTCGTGCTGGATGCCTTCCTTGGTTGCTTCGTTTTTCTTCCACGTGCTTGCCTTAGAATATTTTCCTTGTTGATGACTCTGTCCTTTGCGCTTGTTCCTTCTTAGCTTAGATCTTGGAGCTCCTTTTGAGACTTTGATTTCTTCTTCTTGCCTGTACTGGAATCTTTGAGGTCTGGAAGTCTCCCCTTGGAGCAGGTGTCTGGACTTGAAGTTGGTTGCTTTGAAATTCCTCCTGCTTGAACTGGGTTGATGTTATTCCTTGGGATTTCCTTTCTGAATTCTCCAATTTGTGTCGAGAAATTGTCTAAGTATGGAGATGTGTTTGGAACACTCTTCTTGTCACCATTTGATTCTGATTGGAAGCTTGTTTTTAATTCTTCAGGAGATGAAATCCCTCAAGAAGTTGTCCTGATTGCTTCTTTCAAGTGCCTAGAATTTGGAGAAATCTCCTCAAGAAGTTGTCCTGATTGCTTCTTTCAAGTGCCTAGAATTTGGAGAAGAATGCCTCTGTGCTTTCGCCACAATGGAGGAAATTGGAATTTCCTTTGTGAAGTATTTCCCAGACTTAGCCAAATTTTGGCTATTTTGTAACACCTTCATGTGGACCATTCAACATTTAGCCAAGGTTTTGGCCATCTCCATGCTTGAATGAACTTTGCTTGTGGATTTTCCTTCAATTCTGAATTTGGCTTGTGCTATGTAGGACAAATTCCATCTCTGAACAAGGATTTTATTCGTTTCCTCTTTACTCCTCTTCATCCTTCCTATTTTCTGTCCAACACTTAGTGAATTCTTCTCCCCAAGGTATCAACACCTAGCCAATTTTATGAGTTTTAGCCAATTTTCTCATCCTCTCCTTGGGCGGACTTCACATGAGCTTGGACGTTTTCTCTCTCGACCTAAGTCAGACTTCAAGCCACTTTGGACAAACATCTCTAGGGAGAAGTCGAACTTTCTCTAGTGCTTACCATCTTTTCTCTTACACTGGGGCGAACTTTCTCAACACTTTGACATTTCTTTTCTTGGTCTAGGTCGGACTTTGCATCATGTTTGCCATTGTACTTGGCGGATCATACCTTCTCCAAGCAAAGTCGGACTTTGTAAAGGTTTGGACATGCTGTGCTTGGGAAAAGTTAGACTTTCTTGTGCTGTCCACCCATTGAGCAAGGCCGGACTTTCATATGTGTTTGCAATCCATCTCCCCTCTAGGCACTTCATGCCTTAGAAATTTTCCATCATGCTTGAGGGCGGATTTTAGACTGTCTTGGACACTTCTCCAGGTGGACTTTGCACTTGTCTTGGACATCCATCCTTGGGCATACTTTGCTTCATGTTGGACATCTTCACCTTGGGCGGACTTGCCTTTCCATCCATTATTTTGTCCAAGGCATTTTATATTTCTAAGTATTGGGAATAAATTATTAAAATATTAAAATATTTTAATTTATTTCCAACCCGTTCGTGTTGGACCCATGGCTATTTTAACTTTTCTTCCTGTTTCTTTGGCTAACTGTTTATTTTCCAATTTTATTCCCATTTTCGTCTAGCCAAGTCAAAATTTTAGCCATTTCGCCGACAAACGTTATGCTAGATCCTCATTTTTTCTACCATGGCGGACTTCAAATTGTGCCGGGCACATTTTCTCATGCCAAAATCAAATTTTCTTGTTTTGGACGAATTTCTCTAGGCAAAGTCTATGTTTGGATATCTCCCTTAGGCAAAATTCCATGATACTTAGACAAATTATTATCCCCTCTAGCCAAGGGCGGACTTTCTTGCCTCTTTGCCATGTGCATTTTCCTCTGTATACTTGGCCAACTTCATCAACTTTTCTCTAGACATCCATACTTAGGCAAAAAATTTAATCTTTCTTCTCTTTCATGCTAGGCAGACTTCACACTTCCTTTGCCATGGCCTAGGCGGACTTCCTCAAGCCCTTTCTATCTTCCATCAAGACATGGTGGACTTTCTCAAGTCTTTGCCTTTCAAAATTAGCACTTCTCCTCTTGGAAATGTTAAAATACTTAGCCAAAATTTCAATTTTTTCCTTTCTAGGCCTCTATACTTAGGCAATTTTCGGATTTTCACCTCAAGGTACCAAACACTTAGCAAAATTTTTTAATTTTTTTCCTCTTTGGTGCCTAGGCGGACTTCCCAAGTGTTTGGCCAAATGAAGGGCGAACTTTCCAAGGTCTTTGCCATCTTCCATCAAGGTTGGGCGGACTTCCAACAAGTCTTGCCAAAGCTAGGCGGGGTTTGGAACTTTTTTGCCAAGTCCCACTTTTTAAGGGCCGACCTCTTATTTTCCTTGCCATCCTTCTTCATTGCTGGGCGGACTTTGGACAGGTCTTGCCAAAGCTAGGCGGGGTCTGAAATTTCTTTGCCAAGTCCCTCTTTTTTAAGGGCCGACCTCTTCAAGTCCTTGCCATTCTTCTTCATTGTTGGGCGGACTTTGGACAGGTCTTGCCAAAGCTAGGCGGGGTCTGAAATTTCTTTGCCAAGTCCCACTTTTTAGGGGCCGACCTCTTCAAGTCCTTGCCATTCTTTTCTACGTCCCACATTTTAAGGGCTGACTTCAAACAAGTCTGAACATGTTGCTTGATGGCGGATTTTCCAGACTTAGACATAATTTCATCATGAATTTTATGCTCTTTTGGTTGATTTTTGGTGATTTTCCTCTCAGATCTGACTGATTTTTCTATGATTTTTCCAGAATTTGATGCTTTTCAGTTTGATTTTCTCAGATTTTTGACTGATTTTTCCATGCTTTTTCTGATTTTTCACTTGATTTTTTGATTTTCTCTTTGATTTTTCAATGATTTTTCAATTTTTAGGTTGATTTTTGTATCTAAAGATGGAAAGTTGACTCGTTGACCAGGGTTGACTTTCTAAAAATAGAAAAAGAAAAATCCCTAAAAAATAGGGAACCCCGTTTGTCCAAAATGCCAAAATGAAAAAAAAGCAAAAAAGCAGATTCCCTAAAAAATAGGAAGTGTTAGAATTGGCCGAAAGCACAGGCGATCCTAGTCTCTCGGGCCTTCTGAGCATTTCTGTGACGTTTAGGCACTGATTCAAGCATGGATTATCGACTTGGCTCGGATGACTCTCAGAAGACTGACTTGAAACTCTCAAAATGATGACCTCATTGTAAAAAGACAAGTGATAAGCAGTTGCGACGCCAAGGCAAAAAAAGCAAAAACAAGGGGTCCCCATTTGCAATGGGGCGATGTGTGAAAAGGTCACAACACCACCCTGCTGCAATGGGCAGTTTGTCACTCTTAAGAGCTAAACACTGTTTTTCTCTGTTTTTTCATCACCCTGGTTCAATAATGTTCATTCCTTCAAGATTCATTGGCTGCCATATATTATTGTTTTTATTAGGGAGGACACCTACTAGTTTCATTTTTGACAACTCTTATGATCAATCTTTTCTCCCTTGGATCTAAATGTTATCAGCACTACAAGAACATCTTACAAAGATCTTCCATGCAAATCAGTAACTTTGGATCTTGGATCTTCATATGAGGATCTTATTGGCATTGACAAAGCATTTGTTTACTCACTGGAGTACTGATGACGTACTACGAGAGTAAAAGGGAATCAACTAAACATAGATAAGTACGAACAATCATGAATGCATATTGCACAGCAAAATACTACTTCATTTATTATTCACAGTAACCGAGTACA
Organism: Sequoia sempervirens; assembly: GCA_007258455.2. Taxonomy (NCBI): domain Eukaryota; kingdom Viridiplantae; phylum Streptophyta; class Pinopsida; order Cupressales; family Cupressaceae; genus Sequoia; species Sequoia sempervirens. The sequence continues at coordinate 36,479 of VDFB02326430.1, read as the reverse complement.
ATTAGCCGTACTAGAACGTAACATCAGAATGTAACGACATGTAACATAATATCATAAGTACCAACATAATGTCTCCCGGCTATATTGACTCAAGTACAAATAGGCGCTGGCGGTGGTTGAGGAACCAATAATCACGACGCTTCATGACAACAACTATAGTCTTATTTAAATATAATTAACGGTGGTCAACTATGACTGACTACATCATCCCCCCCACAAAAGTAGTCGTCTTCTAGACGACGAAAAACAAAAACGGGGGCACCCCTCGTTCAATACTCACTCCCTCCTGGCCAATGTGTCTTTGAGTGTGCTCGAAAACTAGCTGCTCTTGTGACTTCTGAATGTAGTCCACCAACTCTCACCTGGTAGTCTCAGTCATCTCTACTCCTGGCCACCTGTACGAGGTAAACACTAAAATAATTTGCCTCAACATTCCGACTGCATACCTGCCAAGATCCTCTTGGCGTCATTGACTAGTGAGGGGTCAAGTCCTACGTCTAGCTGTTGTCCAATTGCATCGACCTCTAGCTCACTGATCACAATGTACACTGTGTTAGACTCTTTTGTACACGGTTATGATTGTGCTGGCTGTGAGGGAGGTGTACGTGTTGGTTGTGAGGTTGGTGGCTCTGGTTGTTTTGTGGTGGCTGGTTGTACTGGGATTTGGTAATTTAGTTGAATCTAAAGGGGGTTTGTGGGCAACGCCCCCAGTGGGGTCAAGGGGCAGCTTCCCTTGCGAGGGTCTGGGGGTAGCACGCCCAGTAGGGTTGAGGGGAAAAATAGTACGAACAATCATGAATGCATATTGCACAGCAAAATAGTACTTCATTTATTATTCACGGTAACCAAGTACAATTAGCCGTACTAGAATGTAACATGTAACATAATATCATAAGTACCAACATAATGTCTCCCGACTATACTGACTCAAGTGGGAATAGTCGTTGGCGGTGGTTGAGGAACCAACCATCACGATGCTTCATGACAACAACTATAGTCCTAAGAAACCGGTTTCGGTTTGGGGATGGGTGCGGGTACGAGAACTCAGTATGTGGGTATGTGCAAATTTTTTTTAGGGGTTTGGGTACGTATGAGTATGTGTCTATATATATATGTATTATATATAACAAAAAAATAAGAGAAATATACAAAATTGTAAAACTAAATCATTTCATAGTATGATGCTTGATCATTGATCAATGCCAAATGCCAAAGATAAATATTAAATGCCAATTGATAGTTGAAAAATATTCAAATAAGCCATATCAATGATATCATATACGTCTATGTTCACGATTCCAATGGAAATGAAAATCATCACAATTACAAAATTACAAAATGTAGTTCATGAAACATGATTCAATGTTCATTATTCATCAATCATCTAAAGGATTATCAAAAAAATCGTGACTTGGATTTTCAGCGGCTTCAACTTCAAGATCAACATCATTTGAACCCAAAACGGTTCCAACACCATGTAGTATGTCATCATTATCATCCACATCATCCATAGTGGCTCTAGCAAAATCCTGAATGGTTGCATCCAAGTCAGCAGACTCGGGTGCTACGTCCCAAAGCTTCGTTGCCCCCTGCTTGTATTGAGGATCCTTACGTGACAAAAGATACAAATTGGAATGAATATACACCAACTCTTAAGCTCTTTTTGCAGCCAACCGGTTACACTTCACTGAGTGGATAAAGGAGTATGTACTCTAATTCCGTTCAATAGCAAAAGAGCTTGCAACCTGGAGAGAAAACCAACAATTCAAGTGGCAAAGAAAAAAAAAAAACTTACTTGTGAGAGGATCTTGATTGCAAAGGTTGGAGGTACATATAATCTTGACCATGGAGGTACCACCATGTAATAGCATCCATTTTGTATTGGTCTTTAACAACAGAAGGGGTATGATTTTTTCCTGAAATAAACAATCCAAATTCTTTCATAACACTTGTCTGCACTTCTGGATCACTGAAGATTCTACTAAATGCCCTCTTATACCCATTAGCAACTTCAGAATCTCTATATGGTGGTATTTTCCTTGGAATAGAAAGTACTTCTGTGGTATAGTACCTCGGAGATAGGGCATATGCAAGGAGGTGCAATGGTGTTGTCATCTTGTTCCAACAATGAAGAACAATTGCTTCCACCCTTTTGTAAAAGGTGTCTTCAGGATCATTTTCTCTTTTGTATTTCTATTTTTATTTTCTCTAACATTGTGTCCATGCTATCATAGACATCCCCCAAGCATGGTTCATATGTATTAGCAAACTGAAGCATAGACATGATAGGTTCGGTGAACTCCAATACATAATTCACACGATCCCACCAATCGTCAGCCAAGATTAATGCCTTGACCTTTTGGTTCCTCTCTGAATTTGATTGCTTCCATATACCCCATTGGTTGCTAATAACCATTTGACTCAATGCCTCTTTCACCTTCACAAGTCATCTCAGAACAATTGTGTTAGATGCAAACGGGTCTCAACAACCTAAGAACATGTTAATAGTAAGTTAATAACACATTTAAAATATGTAAATAACACAAAAAAATATTTTATTCAATTATGTAAAACATGACAAATGAAACTAAATAAATCAAATTTACCTTCAACAATTCCAATCTTGAAAAATTTCTGAAAATTGCTTGTGACATATGGTGGTTTGTCACAAACATCTGGATCTCCTCGGCCTCCTGGTATATTTCTTTCACCCACTCTATTTGGTTGCCAATTGCTTGCATCACCAAATTGAGGGAGTGTACAGTGCACGGTGTCCAAAAGGTGTGCTCATATCTAGCCTCTACCAAAGCACCTGCAGCCTTGCAAACTTTTGCATTGTCTGTAATTACTTGGACAACATTTTCATTACCCACCATCTCTATGGAGTCAATGAGAATCCTGGAAATGAACTCTGCATCTTTCACTTCCCCTTCATAGTCAACCGCCCTCAAAAACATTGCCCCCTTGGGGGACATTGCAATAACATTGATCAATGAACGGTTTTTGCAATCTTTCCATCCATCAGAAACAATAGATACACCTGTTTCAATCCAAGAATCTCTAATTGGTTTTAGTTGGGCCTCTATAGATTTCTTCTCTTTTTGCAATAAGGTGGTACACACCTTTTCAAACCTAGGACTTGTGAAACCAAGAGGTGCACTATTTATTGCTGACACCATGTCTCGCCAATATGTTGATCTCACCAAGTTGAATGGAAGACCATTGGCATAGAGGCAATGCCTAATTTTTTCTTCAGCAATATCTCTTGCCTCTATTTTAAATGCCCTCTCCAATGGACCTCTCTTGCGGGTGGTGATTTGTGGTTCTTCATCTTCATCTTCATCTTCCGTAGAGGGCATGGACAAGAAGGGATGTTTGGAGGCCCTAACTGTTTGAGAGGGTAATGCCATTGTTTTTTTCTTTTTGAAACTATAACCACCTTGTTTTCCTTTTGCAACCAATTTGTCAGCATCTTCTTGTTCTTTTATAAATCCTGCTATTTGTATAGCAGGCAACCCCTTCTTATCTGGGCCCTCACACATATTAATCCCTTTACCACTAGGGCCCATAAAATGAAGTTTCACTTGGTAATAGGAGCTATTATATTGTGCATTGCCTCCAACAAAGTGAAAAATGCAGAAACATTATCTTTAATGTTGGAGAAAGGTGAAGTTATTTTTTTGAAATCGGTGGATGCCTCCAACAAAGTGAAAAATGCAAAAACATTATCTTTAATGTTGGAGGAAGGTGTCATGGAGGCGGGCATAGAAAATGTGGTGCACATCATCACTGGTAATGCAATAGCGTATGTGGCGGTTGGGAGATTGCTCCAAGACAGAGGACATTTTTTTGGTCACTTTGTGCAGCACATTGCCTTGACCTTCTTTTGGAGGACATAGGCAAACTTGATTGGGTGACATTGGTTGTAGATGATGCATGGAGCATCACAAAATTTATCAACAATCACCCTTGGGTCCTTAATTTGATGAGAGATCACACCCAAGGGAAAGAGTTGGTAAGATCGAGTGTTACAATGTTTGCAACGGTTTTCCTAACGTTGCAAAGCATTATTGGTTCTTTGATTGCTTTGAAACAAATGCTTGTGAGTCAAGCATGGCTAGACTCATCTTATGCAAAGAAGCCTGACTAAGTGAGGGTTGCAAGCATAGTCTTTGACCACCTTTTTGCACAAAGAGCTACAAAGATCGTGAAGGTAACTTCAAAACTTTGAATTGAAGTTCAAGTTGAATATATTTTTTTAATTTAAGTCTTTCATTATAAATTTGTAACTTTAATCCTTTTGTATTTGTAAATTGTAGGTGTCAGAGCCCTTGGTTAGAGTTCTCCGTTTGGTAGATGGGGATCAAAACCTAATGGGGTGTATTTATGAGGCCATGGATAAGGCCAAAGAGGCTATCAAAAATTATTACAAGGGGGACAACCTCAAATTTGATCCCTTATGGGAGATTATTGATAGGAGGTGGAACAATCAACTCCACCAACCCATCCATGCAGCAGGGTACTTCCTCAACCCTCGTTTTTTCTACTCAGATCCTAATGTAGAGGTTATGGAGGGGTTCATGACATGCATTTAGAAGATGACAACCCAGGTTGAGGTGAGAGACCTCATTGTCAAATAATTGCAATGTTACAGGGAAGGAATGGGTAAGCTCTTTTCTTCAAAGATAGCTATTCGAGGAAGAAGCACTTAGACACCAGGTATAAATTTGGAGTCTTTATTTCACATGCATCTCATAATTTGATAAAATATGTTTTGACTTTGCTTTCTAACTCTTCAATATTTTATATTGTAATGTCTTGGTGGACAAATTGGGGTGGAAATACCCCAAATCTCCAAAGACTTGTCATCCACAATTATGCCAACCTTGTAGTGCATCCAACTGTGAGCACAATTGGATCTTGTTTGAGGCCATACACATGAAGAAGAGGAACAAATTAGCTCAAAAGCGCTTCAATGACCTTGTCTTTGTGCAATACAACCTTTGGCTGCGCACAAGAAGGGTAGAGGACAAATCACAGGATCCCATTGATTTGGATGAGATAGATCCTTACAATGATTGGACAGGGTAGGATGAGCAACCTCCATTGTTTATTGAGGATGAAATTCTTGATTTTGAGAGACAAGCATTGGAGGATGTGGGTGCAGTAGGAGATGTAGGGTTGGATGACATTGATGAGGATGCAGAGTTAGTACCATCTACTTCTAGTATGGAGGTTGAGCCATTGCCTTCCATGCCAACCGAGGAGCCACAACCTAATCCAAGGACTAGAACCTCTAACCTCTCCCCTAGTTTTCAGTAGATTAGGGAAGAGGAAGGTTAAAATGTTATATTTACTTTTAGTTTTTCTATTTTCATTTTTCAGCTATCTATTGTATCAGTCTTTCAGCCATCAGGATTCTGCATGAGAAGGTGATTTTGTACTCAGTTTGCACTCAAATCAATCAAATTTAATAGAAAACACTTTTGTACTCATTTATGGACTGATTGGATACATCTTGTCATTGAATTTTGCAAAAAAAATGTGTTTCTAAAGAAATTTAAGCAATTTTTTAAGTTGTCAAGTTTTTTTCGAGTCGAATTTTTTGGGTCTGGCGAGTTTTTCCCGAGTCTGAGTTTTCCAATTATGCTATAAACTATTAAACACAATGCATTGATAATTTTGAACATCAATATATTATTACATTCAATATAATGGTTAAATTGAAGTACACTGGGCCAATGCCTAAATGGTTTAATCATCCTCCCCAAACACCATGACAAACATGTTGAAATTGCTAGACCCAAACCCATCTAGCTGAAGCTGGACACTAACCAACCCTACTTGTGGTTGATTCTCATCAATTTGTGTTAGTTCCCTTGGGTCTACATCCCATTGTGTTGTTGTACGTAAGTGTGTTGTGGTCTATGAGATGCAAGGCATTATGTGCAACTACTAGCTTCTCAGCTCTCCTAGAGGTAAGCCTTTTTTTTTATTGATAGAGTGGCTAAATTTCTATGTAGATTGGTTCCTCTTAGTAACAAAAGAGCTAGAAACTTGAGACAAGAGGTGAATGGCTAATGTGGTTGTCAATGAATGAGGCCCATGCATAGTTTGCCATAGTCTTGTATCATCATGTGCGAGTTTCCCTATTCAATTTTGCCTCTTTTGGATACCTTTTGAGTGTGGAAAATTTGATGCACTCTTTATGAATGGTGTCAATCTTTGCATTGTACATCTCTAGAATTGGCTTTTTGAAGCCTCTCTTTGCCTCAATGTTTGCCATAGGAACAACTTTGCTAGTCTATATCATGTACCACTTTGGGTTCAATGCATAGGTAGCTATGTGTAAGGGAGTGTTGAGCTTCTCCCACTTCATTGTAGAATTCTATGGTGGGGTCTTTCTTTTGTACTATGAACTTCATTTGGTGAAGCATGCTATTAATGCTTTCATACACATCGCCAAGGCTTATAGCATTAAAGTCCTATTTGATCTTGTGAAAATTGGAGATATGATGGAGACGATGTATTTGATGTCCACCTAAAAGATATTGCTCTTCATCACTTCCTTCACCCTCTTACCTTGCTCTAACTTGGACTTGGCCTACTGATTTCATTCATGTCATGACCTTTAGTTGCAAGGGTTCTTGCAATTATAAAATCCTCCCTAAGAACATGAAATATGAGGTGAAAAGAAACAAGACTAGATCCACACTAATCCTATTAGAAACAATGCAAGTAAGAATAAATCTATATAAATTCTAACATAGTAAAAACTAAGAGATAATGCAAGTTATATTTGGGAATTTCCTTATGGGTTAAACCTAGCCTCCAAAGCACACTCAATGTAATAATATCATTAATAGGTTTATAACACAATGTATAGTTCTAGTGCTCTCAACATGAGATACATGAGGTCTTCAACTTTGTCTTTTGGAGTCGTTTCAATAGCTTAACTTTGCAATGAACTCACTATACAATAAAATGTGTCTAGCCCTAATAACCCTATTCCGTATGTATTTGTTTATGGGCACATCATTATAGGGAACTACTAAGTCGTATTACAAAACAATGGGCATAAAACCATGTCCTGACTAATTATCTTGAAAAAGGGCCAAATTTCTTTTTCTCGAGTGCTAGTATCCTTGAACCCCATAATGGGGGCTGACCCCCAAATTCCCTAGTGAGGGTGATGCCTTGGGCCCCATTAGTGCAGATGAGTCTATAATCCATTAGTGGTGTAAAACATACAAAATGTTCAACACATTCCTAACAATCTTCCACTTACTGTCTGCATTGAATAAGGGGCAAACACAAACAAGTTTAATTTAATTGCTAGAGGCAAAAATTCTCATAGCCGATCTGCACCATTTGTACTTCTTTGTGCTCTTTAGCTTCACTAATGATTTTGCAACATTCGTTGAAGTATTCACATTCTCAATTAAATTCTTTTTGTCCTCCACCATGTCTCGAACAAAATAATAATACACAATAATGTGACATAGGGTTCCAAACTAATTGAATTTGACTATCATAGACAATCCTTATTGCATTCTACATTAGGACAACATTTGAACATAATCTTTGTAGACACACTGCCTCTTTACAAGTGAGAATAGCTGCCATGTACTCAATTGTAGAAGTTGATAGAGCAACGACAAACTACCTCTAGCCCATCCAACTAACATCACCAAAGAGGTTTAACACAACCATTGGTGGATATATTACCATCAATGTCACTAGTCCAATTTGCATCATCAAAACCTTGTATGTCTAGCTCCTTTCCCAAATAAGCTTTACCCTAGTAGCAAATAGAATACTCAAAAGTGCCATGAAGGTATCTAAAGATTCTCTTTACTGTAGACCAATGCTTTTTTTTGGATTAGACATATGCTTTCTTAGAATTTTCATGGTTAGACAATATTTGGTCTTGTATAGATCATTGCCTATGTGAGGCTTCCAACAACACTAGCATATGAAACATGACTCATGTTGGTGCAGTCACGGTAGGAGGGTTTAGAAAGAACAGTCCCAAATCGTGCAACTTAGAGTCAACACAACAGAAATAACACAACAAATGAATATGCGAATAGGAAACTTTAGTGATTTGATAATATTACATGCAACATATGCCTCATGGGCGAATATCCAAGGCTCACAGGCCCGCCGAAATGGCATTCGACAATACAACTGGCCAAAGGCTTTATTACATGCCCTTGAAGGGTTTATGCAAAAATCTAACCACTGATCTAACTCTAATTGAATGACTGATGATCTACAATGAATCACAATGATCTTAAATATGCTTCTCAAGCTCCAATAAAGGTCTGCGTCGGCCACAAGGGTTCATAGCTTGATGAATGATCATACATGAAGGTCGGCCTCAAAATATGGAAAGATAACTCCAAGCGAAAAGAAACAACTTGCGAATCTCCGGGATAGGTCCCAGTGAACCCAAGATGCTTGTAAGGTGCCCCATTAAGCTTCGCATGATTTGGAATAGGTTCGCACTAAGGATCCTGGACCAGGTCGGCCCCAAATGCTCTGATTGGTAAATACAGTGAAATTCTGAGAGCGATAACTTTCGGTAGACAAATACAAATGATGTGAAATTTGGATATGTGATAGATGTTGATGTGTAGATGCTATCTTGCTCCGTGAGCTGAGAAACGACGATGCGGTAAAATGCGGAATAAAATACTGAAACTGCTACTGAATGCAATGCAAGAGAAGAATTTTTAATTGATATAGGATTGCTTTACAACCAAGGATGCTCTTGCAGCACACACTTGGGAGTGGAAGAAAAGTGAGTCCCTCACTTTCCAGGGCTAAGAGGGAAACCAAGATGGTCCAGCTCAGCCTGAGAAATCCATGATGAATCTTCCACTGGTTTGCCTTTCTGTAATATAAGACCCCAAATATTTTTTTTTTCTGATTTCAAGTGCTTGCTGATTGTGAGTTTTCTGAGTTTGTTTGTTTGTGTTTTTCATATGCCCATTGCAGTTTTGAGACATGCCAACAAATATAACATACATATGCAAAAATAACACAAAGAAACTAGCATGGAAATAAGAGCTTTCATTTACTTTAACTCAGGTTATCATAACAGCATTGACAGTCTTGTTTGGAGAGCAAAATACAATGCAGAATATGATTTTCAGACCTGAAATAAAGCTCCTAGCAGCAGATAAAGAAACCCTTCAAGCATGCCTTTCACCAAAGATGAGAGCTCTCAAAACACCAAGCCACAACGCCATAGACTCCTCTTCACAGCTATAGAAAACGACTTGCAGCAACCTCTGAGGATGACCAACAGTCAAAGAGACACCCAGAAAGGGCGCTAGCAGCTAGGGGTTGACCTAGCAAATAAAATCCAAATCTGCCTCAAAAAATACAACCTAATGCTTGATAGAATCACCTTGAAGTGAGCTTTCATTTAATCCAATACCCATTTGGAAAACCTAAACCATTTTGCAGGAATGAGCTGATAACTAGGTTCAGGTTCAAAATGAATGTGCCCACAAATGATAAAAAAATTACTCCAAACTCCCAAAAGCCACGCCAGAAAGAGAAGATACCATTGCAAGCCAAAAACCAACTAAAACACCTCAAAAGAACTGGAATATGTTCATTCTCAAAGTCTGTAATTCTGCAACTTGAAGCACAAATGTGATTTATGGATGAAATCACCCTTCTACCAGCTAGGGTAGGTCTTGCACCGTCGAAACTGATCCCAGATATTGAGGGTTTTCGTTCTCAACTCCGATTATCAGACCTCCTGGCGAAAAACCAGCAACATCTCCTTAAGCAGTCAAAACATCCATGAAGAATGAAGCTTCCAAATGAACTTTTAAAGGCTCAATAGCAAATTAGGGCGACCACCAAGCCTTAAACTCTAAACCCCTTTCAAATCCAAGCCTCAAGATTTAGGCTTTATCAATTTATTTTAATTTTTTGGCTTCATCCTTTGCCTAGGCGTCCACCCCTTAAACAACATTGTAAATCACTTTTGATACTTAAAATCAACTTAAAGTTATTAACTAGGGGCCCAAGGTACTTTTTCATGTCTCCCTCACCCTCAACGTTAAAATATAAAGGTTACTTTATAATAATCCAATTTCAAAGGGGAAATCAAATATTAAAATATTTTAACCTTAGCAACTTGATACCAATTGATAATGTGTTGTTGAAAATAGCCTAACCCGGTCCAGCTTACCCAAAATTGAAAATAGCAATTAACCACAAAAGCTCAAACTGGAGAGAAATTGAGATGCTCAAAGGGCTCACTAAAGATTGAAGCTCAGTACTAGATCCCCTACTAAAAATATCACTTACTAAAAATAGTAAGTGTATTAGAATCAGACTAATCCGAAAGAGGACATCGGAAATGGGGACATTACACTTTCCACTTCACAAGATATTCTTTGTACTGCTTGTTCCTAGTGCTCCTTTCGGTTCTGGTATCCAAAATCTGCTCAATCTCCTCCGGTTCTTGATGTGGTAACTGTTCCTTCAAATTCACTTCATTACTCGATTGTCCTTCATGGTACTCATAGATGTCTGCCACGTTGAAAATAGGTGATATACCGAATGTTTCCGGTAAGTCCACTTCATATGCATTTCCAGAATCAAACTTCCTTAGAATCTTACATAGTCCAAACTTCCTCATCTTCAACCTATGTTCCACGGCGTTTCGGGGACGAGGACGAGGGGACGGTAGGAGACTGTGTTTCCGGGACGTTTCCTAGGGGGGCATTTTTAGGGGACGGTAGGGGATGGCGATATATATTTATATATATGAATTTTTCCAATATATTATAGAGAGAGAGGGAAAGAGAGAGATATGTCAATAATTGATAACAACAATACCAATATGTAAATATGCACTAAAGATAAGCAAATAGTCTACGCTATAGAAATCAGAAAGAATTCACAACTAAATTTGTAAGCATGTATAGTTGCACTATGCATTTTAAATCTGAATAGCATCCTCATGATCGTCTATGTCATGTCTATCATAGTGCATAGTTTAGTAACTACACCCAACTCAATGGAAAAATCCAACGCAAGGAATATATGAGAGCCCTATGACTTCTAAAACAACTGCGAACAGCAATGTGAATGGCTACAAAACTTTCCATGAAATCACCCAGATCAGTAAGGTGCAATATTATCTTTCATTTTTCAATTTGTTTTAATTTCTTTTAGCATTTTAGGGTTTATATTAGGGTTGGGAGTCATTGTGGGCCCCCCACATCCCTAAACAACAAAAAGAAAATTTAAAAAAAATGAGTTTTTAATGTTTTTTTTTATGCTGAAAGTTCCTTGTCCGCGTGGGATGGCTAGCCGTCCCCAGTATGACAAGGGACATTTCCTACGTCCCCCAACCGTACCGGGGACAAGGAGACGTCCCCAAATGGGCAGGGACATTTCCTATCGTTTCTTGCTCTCTAGCCTATTTCAGGGATGACAAGGGGGCGTCCCCTTTGTGTCTCCCCATCCCGGGGACGGCTGGGGATGGGGACAATGCATTTTGGGGATAGGGAACGTGTCCCCGTGTAACACAGTCTTCAACTTATTGTAGGTGCCAATTGGAAATCTCTCCTTCCTTAGATATACCATCACTTCATCTCTGACAACAAATTCCTTTAGTCTCTGGTGCTCATCTGCCTTTCCCTTATACTTATTGTTTATGTCTCCCAAATGCTTCCGGACCTGATTTTGTAATGTCTCCGTGAAATCTACAAACTCTTTTGCCTCCGCACTCCTTTTATTCTCCATACTGATGTCTCTTAACTTTGCAACTCCTCTAGGATGTACTCCGCTAACAATCTCAAATGGTGTGTTCCTTGTACTCAGGTTCACTGAATTATTGTATGCAAATTCTGCTTGTGGTAGAACTATGTCCCAACTTCCTGCCTTATCTCCAACTAAACATCTTAATAAATTACTCAAACTTCTGTTCACTACCTCTGTTTGTCTATCTGTTTGTGGGTGATATGCTGAACTGAACTTCAAATCTGTTTTCATCTTCTTCCACAATGTCCTCCAAAAGTATCCAATGAGCTTGGTGTCCATATCTGAAACAATGCTCTTAGGTAATCCATCTAATCTCACAATCTCCTTGAAAAATATGTTAGCAACATGCACAACATCATTAGTTTTCTTACAAGGAATGAAATGTGACATTTTAGAAAATCTGTCCACTACTACCATTAAAGAATCATAGCATCTCTGTGTTCTTAGCAACCCCAATATGAAATCTATGCTTATATCTTCCCAGGGTCTCTCTGTTACTGTCAAAGGTGTATACAATCTAGTATTTTGACTACTCCCTTTAGAAACTTGACAAATTCTACAACTTTGGATATACTTCCTGACATCCTTATATATCTGCAGCCAAAGATAATGTTCACTTACCAAAGGTATTGTCTTGTCCACTCCAAAATGTCTCGTTAAACCTCCACTATGCTTCTCCTTGATCAAATTCTCCCTCATTGAACCCCTCAGAATACACAACTGATTTCCTTTGAACAACATATCCTTTTGAATGAAATAGTCCAACCATTGGCTTCGGTTGGTCATCATTGGTTCCTTACATGCTCTCCATGCTTCACCAAAATCTGCATCATCATCATACATATGCTTCAATTCTTCAAATTCCAATACCTCTACTCTTATCTCTGTCAGCAAATTCCTTCTCCTACTTAATGCATCTGCAACCTTATTTGACTTACCACTCCTATGCTTCAACAAAAATGTATAACTCTGTAGGAACTCAACCCATCTCATATGTCTCTGATTGAACTTCCCTTGACCATTCAAATATTGCAAAGCTTGATGGTTTGTATACAACACAAACTCCTTAGGCAACAAGTAATGTCTCCACTTATTCAAGGCTTGAATTATGGCATAGAATTCTTGATCATAAACTGAATTTCTTCTTTTGGCATCATTCAACTCCTCACTGAAATAAGCTATAGGTCTTCCTTCCTGACTCAACACTACTCCAATTGCATTTCCACTTGCATCACAATCAACATGAAATACTTTGTCAAAATCCGGTAATGCTAACATTGGTTGTTTTGTCACCTTTTGCTTCAACAATTCAAAATTTCTTTGTGCTCCGATTGTCCACTTAAAGTCCTTATCTCCTCTCATTGTCTCTGTCATGGAGTTACAAATACTACTAAAAATCTTGATAAACTTCCGGTAGAAAATTGCTAATCCATGGAATGATCTCACCTCTCCAATGTTTACCGATGTAGGCCAATCAACAACTGCTTTCACTTTCTCAGGGTCCATCTTCAATCCTTCAACAAAAATAGCAAATCCCAAATATACTAATTCTGTTTTCATGAAACTACACTTCTTGACATTAATCAGTAATTTCTCCTCCCTCAACCTCTGCAATACCTGCAGGATGTGCCACAAATGTTCTTCTCTAGTCTTACTAAAAATCAGATTATCATCCAAGTAAACAATGACAATCTTACCCAAGAATTTCTTCAGTACCTCATTCATCAATCTCATGAAAGTGCTCGGTGCATTGGTCAATCCAAAAGGCATTACTAACCACTCATACAATCCCTCATTTGTCTTAAATGTAGTCTTCCTTTCAGCTCCCTTTCAGATTCTAATCTAATGATATCCACTCTTTAGGTCAATCTTTGTGAAATACTTTGCTCCACTCTAACAGTCCATAATGTCATCCATCCTTGGCAATGGGAATCTATACTTGATAGTGATCCTATTGATTGCTCTTGAATCTGTACACATTCTCCACTCTCCATCTTTCTTTGGTGCAAGTACAACGAGTACCGCACATGGGCCCAAACTTTCTCTGATCAATCCTTTCCTCAACAACTCTTGTATTTCCGGTTCAACTCTGCATTCTCTGTCGGTGTCATTCTATGTGCTACCTTGTTTGGAAAACTTGCTCCCGATATAAGATCTATGTGATGACTGATACTCCAAACATGAGGTAATCCCTCTGGTACATTCTTTGACACGATACCTTGATACTCTGTCGACAATTCTGACACTTCTGTTTGCGGTGGATCTTCATTCTTTTCTATCGCCAAACTACCACCCTTCTTTGGAATTAATGCAAAACACATGTTCTCATGCTTCAATCCATCCAAAAATTTCCTTCCATCTACAAAACATAGTCTAGAAGTGCCACAAAATTCAGTTCTCTCCACTTTTTCTAAAGGTATCAACTTGATTCTCTTTCCATTTGATGTTACAATATAAGTATTTCTCCTTCCATCATGAATTCCCTTCTTATCATATTGCCATGGTCTTCCTAACAGTAAATGACAAGCATCCATAGGCATAATATCACACAATACTTCATCCCTATATGATCCAATATGAAATTTCACCAAACATTGCTCATTCACCAATATCTTATGATCATCCTGAATCCATGCTATCCTATAAGGGTTTGGATGTTTCGATCTCTCCAATTTCAACTTGGTTACCATCTCCTCTGAAACTAGATTGTTAGTACTACCACTATCAATGATAACTTTACATACCTTTCCTTTGGAATTATATTTGGTTCTGAATAGACTCTTACTTTGCGGTGGTTCTTCAATCACTTCTTCATGCATCAAAGCTCTCCTCATCACCAATGATTCACCTTTCTCAGGTTCCCCAACTGAATTACGGGATCCAATAGGTCCCTCATCTACATAGGCTGCTCTTCCAGTATTCTCAGGTTTCTTTCCGGTACTTCCTTGATGAAACTCAAATGCTTTATGTCCTTCACCTCCACATTTGAAACAGGTTCTTTTGAATGGTCTTCTCTCAGATCTTCCTTCTCTCTAGTATCCATCATTGTGGTAGGAATTATGACCTCCTCTATCACTACGGTAGAAATTCCCATCTTCTCTTCCTTTGCAGTATGAATTAGCATCCTTTTCTTCACTCTGGTAAGGGTTTGAATCTTTGTTCTGCTTAGTATAAGGAATTCTTTCTCCGGATTGGTGTCCACTCCTCTGGAATCTTCCTCTTGCACTTCTTGGCCTTTGTTCAAACTTCTTGTTTCGCTTCTCTTCCACCTTCAATGCAAATTGATATTCTTCCTCAACTAATGTCATCTTCACCAGGCTCAATTCTTTTTGAATGTTTGTTCTTAGTCCATTAATGTGTCTTGCAACCTTTTCTTTGCTTGCTTCACTATGACAGGTTTTAATTATCATCTTATAGAATTCTTCAGTATACTCTTTCATAGATCTCTCCTTTTGTCTCAGGTTCTACAATCTTTTCAACAATTAAAGTTCATAGTCTGCTAGTATGAATTGATTCTTCAGTTTTGTCACCATTCTATCCCATTTGATGATTTTTTTTTGCCTCTTCTATTTCGGTCTAATTTAACTTCTTTCCACTATAATGCAACATGTCCTTTCAACTTTGTCTTCGCAATTCTGACTCTTTTTGGATCTTCAATTTCTTCACGTTCAAAGTATTCTTCCATTTCATTGATCCAATCAATCAACTCTTTAGGATTCAAATTTCTCGCATAATTTTGGATTTCAACTCTAGGTCTTTTTCCACTCTTTGAAATCGCTGTAAACATCTTTATGTGATCCGATTCTTCTTCTTCTTTGCCTAGGGCATCTTGCATTCGGTTCGCAACATGTTCTGCTTCATCATCACTTTCATCTTCATGCCTAAGGTTAAGGCCTCGCCTTCAGTCTTCTTCAACTGCATCTAATCGAACTCACATCTCGCGCATCATATCTAACATTTCATCCATTCTTCTAGCAACATTCGCCATAGCAGAAACTCTCCTTGGCGGCATATCTCCCCTCGAATCGGTGCAATTGCCTCAATTCGTTGATCGGTCGAAAACACATGCACATTGCCTCAGGTCGGCGATCTGTTCACCTCAAGGAATGCCTTCAAGACTCGCAAACTCGCTCTGATACCACTTGGTGTAGTCACAGTAGGAGGGTTCAGAAAGAACAGTCCCAAACCGTGCAACTTAGAGTCAACACAACGGAAATAACACAACAAACTAGTATGTGAACAAGAAACCTTATTGATTTGATAATCTTCATGCAACATATGCCTTATGGGTGAATATCTAGGGTTCATAGGCTTGCCGAAATGGCATTCAACAATACAACTAGCCAAAGGCCTTATTAGATGCCCTTGAAGGTTTTATGCAAAAATCAATGTTCCACGGAGTCTCCTGAAGGGGACGCGTCTCCATGTGGGGGACGGGTCTCGGAGACGGGGGGACAAGGGGTCTAAGTTTGGGGACGGCGGGGGGACGGCGGCGGGGGGGCGGCGCTGATATACATAGGGTACTTGAATAACTAGTTATAAGAAGATGTTTTAGAATAACAATTCAAATTAAACTTTGGCAAATTAGTAAAATTGCAAATACTAACATTTTGAATACTTGAAAACTATTAGTAATCACTAATCAAATAAAATATTAAAATTTGACAAATGAAATTGTCGAATTTGAGATTTCTATTATATGAATATCGAAAATATGACATGTCACATCATAATATCATATCATAATGATAAAAATAAGTAGCATGAGTACATTGATAGTTTGATATCATAATCAAAATAAGTACAAAATGCAAAAATGTAGTTAAGGGAGGCCTCTAATCATCCCCAAACTCCTCATCACTCGAACTACTAGAATCCTCGCGATCAAGCACTGCCAAACTAATACCAACCAGCCCTGCATCTGAAGCCGAAACTGCAGCATCCTCATCAATCTGTGCTGGCTCCTCTGGGTCTACATCCCACCGTGCTGCTGGACTCTCTTTGTACAAAAGTGATTTGCGGTCAATGAGACGCAAAGCACTATGTACAGCCACAAGCTTCTCTGCTCTCCTAGAGGTAAGTCTGTTCCTCTTAAGAGAGTGGATGAAGCTATATGTAGACCAGTTCCTCTCAGCAGCTGAAGAACTAGAAACCTGAGATAACAATCGAATGGCTAGAGTGGTAGTCAAAGATCCTGATCCATGGCAAGTCCACCACAAAATTGGGTCCTCCTGCGCCATAGTTCGCATATCCATCTTGGCTGCATCTGAATAACCTCTAAGAGTGGCAAATTTGGTCCACTCAGTGCGAATCACACTGGCATCTACATCATCATACATCCTCTCAATGCACCTAAAGAACCCTGCCTTCACCTCTGCATCCTGTATCGGTGTTACTCTACCAGGCCTAGTCAAGTACCACTTAGGATTAAGTGCATAGGCTGCCATGTGCAAGGGAGTGTTGAGCTTCTCCCATCTCCTGTGAATGATTGGCTGAATGTGCTCGTGGTAGAATGCTAATGTAGGGTCCCTCTCTCGCACAACAGCCCTCATCTGATCAAG
This sequence comes from Sequoia sempervirens, assembly GCA_007258455.2. Lineage (NCBI taxonomy): Eukaryota > Viridiplantae > Streptophyta > Pinopsida > Cupressales > Cupressaceae > Sequoia > Sequoia sempervirens. The sequence continues at coordinate 19,119 of VDFB02326430.1, read as the reverse complement.
CATAGAATCAATGCACTCATACACCTCTCCAAGGCTAGGTGCATCCGCATCCCCATACCTGATAACCTGGAAAACTGGTTTAATGATGGCAACAATATATTTTGCATCAGCCCAAAACACATCGCTCTTCACTGTATCCTTCACCTTCCTCCCATGCTCTGTCCTAGACTCGGCCCACCTACTCCAATCTGCTGTCATGACCATGAGTTGCAGTGCCTCTTGCAACTCAATCATTCTGTCTAAGAGAATGAAATAAGAACCATATCTCGTATCAGTAGGTTTCAGGAACTCCTTCTTAGCGAAGGTCCTGAAAAGTGCATGTGATGTGTGGTGGTTGCAGATAAACATCTGCACATCTCTCGCATCATGAACCACTGCTCTAATCCATTCAATCTTTCCCATGTCCTTGAGTGCATTGTTCATGGCATGCACACAACATGGGGTCCACCAGATATGCCTATAAGTAGCCTCAATAAGTCTCCCTGCAGCTTTGCACACATGCGCAGCATCTGTCACAACTTGGACCACATTTTGTGGCCCAACCTCCTCAATAGCACCTCTGAGAACCTCAAACTGAAAATCAGCATCTTTGCGATGCCCTGAACAATCAACTGCCTTAAGAAAATATGGGCCCTCAGTACATGTAACCATGATGTTAATGAGTGGACGATGGCTAATGTTCGTCCACCCATCCATGACTATGCTACATCCTGTCTCAATCCAACACTCCTTCATCTTCTCCATCAACAAATTGATCTTGGAATAGTTCTTATCCAAGATCGCTGTCCTCAATTTCGTCTCACCTGGTGGCACATATGATGGTCCTCCCTTTGCCACCATCGATATCATATCCTTAAAATAAGGAGATCGGGCAACATGAAACGGGATGCCATTGGCAAAGAAGAACTTGCCAATGGCATCATCTATCTCATCCTTGAGCTGCACATTAAACAAATCTGCAATGGGGTTACTTTGAGTTTGACTTTGCACTTTCCGTTTCCCCCTCCCCTCTCCTGCATAGGCACTAGAAGAAGAACCTGGTGTCCCTCCTACTCTCGTCTGCAAAGTATGGCTAGATCTCTGTTGTTGGCTATGCTGAAGCTGTGTCCTATGAGACAAAGTAGTAGGCACAGGTGCAACTGGAGTATCATCATGAACACCCCATAACTTATTTATTTCAATTTTGAATTTCAGGTTTTCCGGTTTTAATAAAAAACGACATATCCCCACACCTTTTCCTTTAATGAAAAGGAGGTGTGCATTAACTCTAGTGATGCTGCCATACCACCCACCACCACAAAAGTTGCACTTCCACCTCCTTGTGCCACCAGTTGTTGCCGCTTGCGGTTGCCTGCTTAGATCTTTTGTTGCAAATTGTTTGAGAGGGGAAGTGGGATCAAAAGGACCCCTAGCATACTTTGCCAATATTGCAGAAGGGCAATTTACATTACTTGCTTCACTTGCCATGGAACTAGTTTGGACTTCATGCTCATCCCCATGGTCATCCCCCTCAACCCCAGGTTCATATTCAGGATCAACATCACTATGTGAATGAGCTTCATCCTCACTCATGTTGATGTCATCATTGTCATGAGAGCTCATTGTGACACTGCAATAAACAAATAAATTCTATAAGTGCCTAGTTTCAGCCTAGTTTCTGTTTAACAAATTTGAAAATAAAATTTTAAAATTTCATGATGAATCTTGATGGAAAGATGAAAGAAAAAAAAATGAGCCTTGAAATGAAAATGAAGAATATGAATATGCATTTGCAGCCATGTATATGAAATTATGATTAAATTTTTAATCATAATTTCATAGACATGTGGCTGCAAATGCATATTCATGTTTTGATTTTCATTTCAATGCCCATTAAAAACATCAAACTACATTTTCAAAATGAATCTAAAAACTTGGAAAACAAAACAAAAAAAAATTGAAAAAACTAAGATAAACAGTCATAAAATCCTACCTTGTGCTTGAAAAATCCTTCAAAATTGGTGTAGAATGCTCCTCCTCTTCTTCTTCTTTCTCCTTCTCACCCCTCTTGCACTTGCAGCACCTCAAACTCACTCTTTCACTCACTCTTCTCACTGGTTTTCCTCTTCTTCACCTAGCTGCTCCAAAACATCAAATGCATATATGAGTAAAAAAGAAAGCAATTTGAGAGTTTTATTTCATTTAGAGGCTTTGAGATGGGTCCCATAGGCCTTTAGGGTTCGGCCCCATGCACAAACTTCAAGAAAAATAAAAGATTTTTAAAAAAAAAGCACTTTAAAATGCGTCCCAGCGCGGGAGACTCCTGGGCGTCTCCGAGACGCTCGAGGGACGCTTGGACGTCTCTGAGACGTCTCGGAGACGCCCAGACGTCTCCCCCGTCTCAGAGACGTCTCTCACGTCCCGGCGGCGGTGGCGGGACGGCCAAGGGACGTCTCCATGGCGTCCCCAAGTCTCTGAAACGTCCCGGACGGGGAGACGGCACAAAAAAGGGGGGAGACGCGTCTCCGTGGAACACTGGCAAAAATCTAACTACTGATCTAACTCTAATTGAATGACTGATGATCTACAATGAATCACAATGATCTTAAATATGCTTCTCAAGCTCCAATAAAGTTCTGCGTCGGCCACGGGTTCATAACTCGATGAATGATCATACATGAAGGTCGGCCTCAAAATATGGAAAGATAAATCCACGTGAAAAGAAACAACTTGCGAATCTCCAGGATAGGTCCCAATGAACCCAAGATGCTTGTAAGGTGTCCCATTATCTCTTCACGATCTGGAATAGGTTTTCACTAAGGAATTTGGACTAGGTCGACCCCAAATGCTCTGACTGGTAAATACAACAAAATTCTGAGAGCGATAACTTTCGGTAGACAAATGCAAATGATGTGAAATCTGGATATGTGATAGATGTTGATGTGTAGATACTATATCTTGCTCTGCGAGGTGAGAAACGACGATGCAGTAAATTGCAAAATGAAATACTGAAACTACTTCTGAATGCAATGCAAGAGAAGAACTATTTTTGGTTGATACAGGATTGCTTTACAACCAGGGATGCTCCTGCATCACATGTCTTCTATCTCATCCTTTGTCTTAGGATGCTATGCCATATACAAATTTGCTCCCACAGGAATAGGAACACTCTGTAATAAACTATTTGTCCTACAATTAAATAAGGAAAACCAACCAACTACTTTCAGCTAAAAATGTAACTAACTTGTTTCACAACTAGGGTTTTCTCTTTTCTTTTAACGGAAAAATTTTCTTATGAAAATAACTTTTACATAACATTCAATACATCAACTAACTTCTAGTTTCAGTTCAGCTAAAAAGAAACATCTAACTGAATTAATTGAAAAGGAACATCTAACTGATTTCCAAAAATAGAAGAGCAATCGAACTGTAACTAATTTTTAATGCTTTCAAATAAAATCACAACTAATCAATTTATGCTAAATAAACATTGCAAATACTTTCAGAGAGAGAAAAGGGTTTCAAGAGTTTACAGTTAAGAAGCTGAAGCACTTGATCTTGACACAGTCATCATGGGAAAAGGAGATATCATCAGGGGTTTTACTGCCCAACCGAAGACCTACTGGTCTCCCGTGTTCCTTCGACTGAAGGAACCCGTCCCTTCGACTGAAGGAACCCGTCCCTTCACGAGGGTAGATAACAAGGATCAACTCTCATCATGCCTCTGAGCCTAGTGTCAAGGACCTGTATCTTCTGATCAAACCTTCTCTATGGGTACCTCCAAACTAGAAGATTACTCTGATTAGAAATACATCCAGTACTTGATGGCTGACAGATGTTGAATCTAGCATCGTACCTTGGCCAAGGATTTTAATTGCAGAACTGACACTCCTGTGTCGTCAACGCTCTCACCCTTGCTCGACATGATTACATATATCTCAAAAATTATTGATTTAATGCTCACTTGTTCCTCATTTCATTAGTTCAGGTTATATCTTAACCTTAAGTGAATGTATTTGAAAATGATTTCACTAGAAAGGTTTTCCAGACCTCAATTAAATGTACATATACAAATACCCAGAAGAGTTCCTAAGAACAAGAAGAATGGAACAAGGTCATGGTTCAATATTGAGATTGTCAAATTATTTATACGCTTCTCAAGATTCCAAATATTGAAAACTATTTCAGGTTATAACCCAGCAGTCTCAAATTATTTAACCAGACTTGACTTCAGATTGGAGAAGAAGAAAAATCACATAAACCAATTCCAATTCAACAGACCGGGAATCAAGATGCCCGATTTGGACCCTTAAATTGACAAGGCTTAAACAAATATATATAGTTTAATGATGAGCTGACTTCAGGGTCGGCATAGATGACTGAGGATTAAACGTGAAAAACAGGGAACAATCGGTGACTCCAATAAGGGTACCCAGTTCGGTATAAAACACATATGCAATTACTTTGCTTCCATATATTAAACGATAAGGAGAATTGCAATTCACAACAAATCTTAAACACTTAAGAGATACGATTTCATGTTGGAAAACAATAATCAGATTGATTGCAACACAAACATTGCACAAGAATAAAACATCGATATCAAATACTTTGAAGGAATAACTTGTTACTTGCCTGACTAAGAAAATGAATTTGAAAACTAGAGAATTCCAACTCTTAACTCAACAACTTCGTCAACCAAGGAAATGCCGACACTTTTTTGAGGAAAGAACAGAGATGGGATACCAAAAACTCAACACCACTCCGTCAGATTAATGAAATGCATCGAAATCTCCAAATTCCATCGCACGGCTTCAATAGGTTTTGATCTTCAGAAAAATAAACTCAAGAAGACGCCAACAAAGAGGGTAAATGACGGAAAGAGGAGAGAGCTCGAGTTACAAAGAAGAATGGAAAGAGAAAGTATGCCAGACATAAGAATGAGAGTTTACACAGGCGAAGGAAATTATGGAAGTAGAGCTTAGCGAATTTAGCAATAGAGCAATGTGATAGAAAATCCAGAACAACTCGACCAACAGAGAGATTACGAGAGAAACCAAGATGAAAAATTAAAAGAATGAAAGCACATTTTCCCTAAGGAAGCTCGAATCCTCCTAGCCGTTTCAAGAAACTTTCCATTTGCTCAATCTTGGGCGTTTCCCAAACACGGGTGGTGAGCTGCCACAAAGCCCGACGCCATTCAACAACCATTAATTTTGAAGAAAAGAAAACATTCGATGCCAAAGATTAATATTTCAAATGTTAACATTGCATCGCTCCTCATTCATAATTATAATATTTAATTATATTATTTATTAATCAATTGAAATCTCTTTAAAATAATTAAAGGTTTATATATATATATTTAAATTGACTTATAGAATAATTAATTACTTTGAATTGTTTATGGCCAAGTTACGACTTAGATATTTGTCATACACTGGCTTGAGGTAGACAATAAAATTGATCCTTGTTACCATATCCTCTCCCCGATGACATCTTTTCCGTCGAGGCGTCGATAGTCTTGCATCCACTGATAGGTATTATGGTTAGATCATTCTCAACGGCTATATAAATATGCATTTAAATTTAATCTCATGATCTCATTCAATTTCACGTGAACAATAAATTCACTTGCAGAGTAAAAAGATCATTAACATTACAGTTATGATAAATAAAACATCTATTTTATTCTCAATTTCACATTCACATGAAACAGTTACTTGCAACTAACTTTGCATCCGAAAATACATAATCAAACTCATAGTCTCAATGTAAGGGATATAACACATTCATTGATTTAAAATCATGCATCATGAAACACTACAACATAGAGTTAATGTACTTTTGACTCAACCAAAATTTCTTGTTAACCCTATCTCTCCTAATCTTCTTACCCAAGGTAAACTTAGCAGCCCCTAGATCCTTCATTTTAAACAACGATGAAAGCTAAGATTTAAGACACTAACCATATCCTCATTGTTACTAATTAACATGCTATCAACATATAAAATGATAGCAATAAAATGATTATCTACTTGCTTAAAGTAAACATAGTAATTAGGATTTTCCCTAAAAAACACGAATTTTAACACATAGGCTAAGTTACCAGTTTGGGTTTGAGGGTTTAGTTTGCAGATTTGTTCAAAAAAATTTTAGGGTTGGGTTCGTCCATACAAAAACATATAAAAATAAAAAACATATACATATTTACAATATTAATTAAGTTCAAAATACCACACATCATATATTGTCTAATAAACAAAACCACCATAAAAACAAAAAACATTAGAATGTCAATTAGTCAAACTTTAATGTCATAATATATATTATATATTAAAATTAACTACATTGCTACATTTCTCCTTGCAGGTAAGCATCAGGGAAGATTGTCCAATTGGATGACAATATTATAGACAAAACTTGTAGGAAAACTTGGAAATTTGGACTTGGAGAGTACATGACAAATCAAATGAATTCAATGGGAGTTTGGGGGCAATGCCCCAAATGGGGTTGAGTGGCAATGCCCCTTGCATGGGTTTGGGGGTAGTGCCCCTTGTGGGTGTCTGGGGGCAACGCCCCTAGCAGGGTTGAGGGGTAGCGCCCCTCGTGGGGTTCGGGGGTAGTGTCCCCGACGCGCTCCCTATCGTGGTATAGGGTGGGGTCAAGGGGCAGAGCCCTAGCCACCAAGCCTAAATTACGACCTCCAAAACCACACAAACCTTCATGGCGTACATCATTTTGCATTCACAATAAGATCCAAATTAAGACCTTCAAAGCCACATAAACCTTCATGGCAAACATAATTTTAGGGTTGGGGGCTTTATCTAATATTTTTATGTCAGAAAAAAAGAAAGAAAAAAAGTTAGAATTTTTTTGAAATACACCTCGGGTTCGCTTGGGTTCGACAGGGTAGGGCCAGACCCACAGGGAACCGGACTTGGACCTTGGACCCAGGCCTAGGTACTCGTGGACCGGTAACATAGCACATAGTTATTAAATTTTTGATGCCACATTTTGGGTGATTGCTTCAAGTGGTAGAGAGACTTATTCAACTTGCAAACCAAATTTTCTTTACCTTTTATTGTATAGTGCTCATGCTGTGTCATGTAGATTTCTTCCTTTGGATCTCCATGCAAAAGGATTGTCTTAACATCCATTTACCCAATCACAAGATCATATACAACAACTCAAATAGCAAAAATCTAATGGAAGTTACCTTTGCAACTGTGGAGGAAAGGTCTCCAAAATCTATTCCCTTAACTTAGGGATAACCTTTTGCTACCAATCTTGCCATGTATTTTTGGATTTTGTATTCAAAATTTATCTTCTTGAAGACTCGTTTGAAACCAACATGTTTCTTCCTTTAGGCAATGGAACCAACTCCCAAGTCTCGTTTTTTGTAAAGCAGCCATGTCCTCATTCATGGCCTTCATCTAGGATTTACTCTCCTTTGATTAAACAACTTTTTTCATTGTTCTAGTCTCATCATCATTAGCAGATAAAAGAAAAAGTACAATTAAAATAGGATGAATTATAGCTTTTAGGTTTTCTTTGTTTTTCTCAGTGGACCTTTTGACTAGTGGAGTATGAGGTTCTTCTTCCAAACTCTCATTTGCATCAACTCCATTAATAGGTATCTCTTGAGCCTTAGGTTTAGCCTAAGGTGCAATTTTCTCAATCTTTGTCAATGGATGCACCTTCTTTTTTAACATTTTCTCTAGTTTGCTCAATAGTAGAAAATCTAACTTTTTAAAGACAACAAACCGATTATAGACTATCTTTCCTATTGTAGGATTCCAAAGTTTGTACCCTTTCATGCATTGTAGTTGATGATTTCTTTGAAATCCAACTTGAATCTCTTCTCCTTAGGCATATGTACATATGCCTTGCAGTGGAACTCTGTGTAATGTCCCCTTCTAGCTGACGTCAATTGTCACAGGAGATTAGCCTATAATTTTGACCCTCGTAAGCTAGTGAGGATGGTTAGAGGGTCTCTTGAGGTTTTCATCATCTCCAGTGTTCAGTGGCATTCAGTTTTGGCTTTCGTTTGGCGTTCATAGGGCTTCGTATGCATTACTTACTATTTATAGTAAGTCAGAGTTGCATTGAGGGGGACCCTTACTATTTTTGGTAAGGCGTGTGGTCATATGCAGTGACCTCAGCTTAGCACCCAGTTCAAACGACAATCAAAGATGTTGAGTATTTATGGAGTTATTAATGTTTATTTGGCTCAGATAAACATTAATTAATTTAAAATGATATATTATTAAGTTATAACTTAAACTTAATAATTGAGGGTCTAGGCGTCATAAGGAAGGGGCCAGTGGAATTAATTAAATATTGGGCGCCCACTCCAAAGTATTTATTGAAATATTAAAAGGATGAAAGAAAATAATATTTAATGATATTGAATATGCCTTTTTGAGAAATTCGACTTTCTCAAGAGAGCTTATATATTTTACTTTGGAGTCATTTTTACATTCACGGATTGAACATTTGGTGTTGATGAGTTTTGTCTGAGAGAGGAAGCCAAGGGTTTCTGAATCTTTTTGCCATTGGAGAACGTTCACTTTCCATTGTTGCAGCCATTTGAAGCAGTGGAATATCTTTTGAATTTGGCCTATAGAGGACTCCATTCAGGGGTTCTATTTGAGCAGAAAATCAGAATATTTGATAAGGGTTTCAAGTAGGAACGCAGGATTCTGGGCATTAGACTGAAGAGCAGATTAAGAGCTGAACATTCATGATTGTTGGCATCATTCTCTTTAAGGTACGGCCTGCTTTTTCAAGCATCTACAGCAGCAAAGTGGCGCACCTTTGAGGAGGGGCGATTGGTTGTGAAGAGCATCAAAAAAATATGAATTAAATCATAGAGGGGGCGCCTAGGACCCTAGACCACAGCCGCATCAAGTTTGACCAAAATGGCAGCTTCTTGGAGGAGAAACGAATTTCTGAAGGTTGCTTTTTGGGCTACAAATTGAGGACAGCAGCTGCATGTTTATGATTTGTCTCGGGTATGCTTGTATATTGTTCTCTTTGCAAGTATTCAATAAATTAAGACATCTTTGGGAGCTGCAAATTAGTTTTAGTTTCTATCATTTCATTTCCAGCATTCTCTTTATTTGCAAAAAGGCACAAAAAGCAGAAAAAACCCTCATAAAACTTATAAAAATTACAAACAAAAACAAGCACTGAAAACTAGGGCAAGAAGAGTTCTTATATTCTGAGATGTCAAAATGAGGGATTCTTGTCGAGTCTTTTTAACAAGCATTGATATAGGAGGTTGGTTGATAACTAACAAGTAGTGTTGACCTTTTTTTCTTAGAACGCTTGTTCTATCCTAGAACACTTGCTCTAGCCTAGAATACTCGAGCATACTCCTATCCTTTTCCATCAATGTCCTCTTCATGTGCTATGCAACTTTATTTTGTCGAGGGGTGTATGGAGTTGTTTTTTGTCTTGCTATGCATTGTACTTGCAAATGTTCTCAAACTTTGTTGAGCAAAAGTCTCCATCATTCTTTGTTCTCAAAGTCTTGATCTTCTTCTTAGACTAGTTCTCAATAAGAGGCGTGACTCTTTGAACTTGTAGACCACTTTGGACTTATGCTTTAGAAGGATTACCCTTGTTTTCTTGGAAAATCATCAATAAAACATACATAATACAAGGATTTTCCTAGAATGAAACAACAATAGGTCCAAAAACATCAGTATGAAACATATACAAAATCTCATCAACTCTAATTTATATAGAGCAAAATTTAACATGATTTTATTTCCCATAGATACACTATTTATAGAAGTCAATCTCAAACATGTCCTTTGATGTCAAGGTCCTTAGATCTTTCTCACCTATGTGGTCCATGTGCTCATGCCACCACCTTGTCCTCTTAGTTGGATGTTTTTAGTTTTCAAATTAGATACTTCATAATTTTTACATTCAATCATGGTGCTTGCATCAAGCCGAAGTAGAGTTCTAGTAAGAACTTCTTTGGCTAACACCATGGAACCTCCAACAATTTTACATCCATACTCACTAAAGACAACCTGCAGACTTGCATCATTCATTCTACTTATAGAAATCAAATTTATAGCTAAACTAGGAATGTGCTATACATTTATTTGACCAACAATACTTTGAGATGAGTTGTCTCCCAAAAAGATCTTACCTACATCACAACTCACATACATAGAAAACCATTCCTTGTGGGGAGTCATGGTATGAAGCGCTTGAATCAATCAACCATACATCATTCCATGCATGCGTGCTTGTTGATGCTAGGAACACATCTCTAGATTCTTTAGTAGAGATGTTGGAATTTGAGTTATCATCAAACTCATTCTTTGCCGCCTTCTTGCATTACTTGTAGATATGGTCCTTCTTTCCATGGTTCAAGCAATCTAAGTTTGATTTTCCCTTGGAATCTGGATCTCTTATCTCTTTTCTTGTTCTTTCCTTTTTCCTTTGACGACCAAAACATCCTTGGCAAATTTTGAAGTTTTCCATCTTTGTTCTTTTGGAAATAAGGCATCAACCACTTCGTGAAGCTTTACCTGTGAGGTGGTACTACTAATTGCCATAGCTAGGTTGTCCCACAAATTTGGCAAAGAATGTAGGAATGTGATACATTGGTCTTCCTCACCTATCTTTACATGCATAGATTCCAATTGACTTGCCACAATGTTGAAGGCATTCAAATGCTTTGTTAGAGAGTCTCCATTGATCATTGCCAATGAATAAAATTTCTTCCATAGAAAAAAAACTGTTCATATAGGACTTTGTTTGATACAAGTTACTTAACTTTTTCTAGAGGTTAATGTTGGTTGTTTCTCTTGATACATTTAGGAGCATTGAATTAGAAAGGCAAAGGCGAACCAAGCTTTGTGCCTTTCTATCAATGATTACCTAGTCTTGTGCAGACAAGCCCTAGGTTTTCTGACTAGAAACTGCAAGCCATAGATCTTGTAATGTCCCCTTCCAGTTGACATCTCTCAGTTCATGATGATTAGCCTATTATGTGACCCTCGTAGGCTGATAGGGTGGATAGAGGGTCTTGTTGGGGCTTGGCTTGGCTTCAGTTGTCAGAATCTTTCAGTTTGGCTTTCGTTCGGGGTCGTTCGGACATCATTTGCTTGACTTACTATTTTTAGTAAGTAGAGACACTCAGCAGAGCACCCCTGCTATTTTTAGCAGTATGGTTTGGTCGTATGCGGATTCAGTCACTTATCATCTGGCTTCAGACGGTTCATCATTTGGACCTGTTTTGAGAGAGATATTAATATTTATTTGCCAAAATAAATATTAATTAATTTTAAGTTTATATTATAAAGTTATAATATAATTAAATATTATAACTTAAGTGACTTAAAGGAAGAGGTCGACCAACATGAAGGGGCCACTTTTCAATTATTATTTATAATTAAAAGTGCATTCAAAACTATGGAAAAATTAAAAGAAGAATTAAAAGTTCATTTTAATGATGCTTTTTGGGGAAATCGACCCAACTGAGGAATTATAAGTTTCTTTGAGAGAAACTCATTTCATTATGCTATGAAAATCGACTTTGATCAATTCTTCCTTCAGAGAACGAAGCCAAGGGTTTCAGTTGTCTATTTGCATTGGAGAACGAGCCATCTTCAGTGTCTGCAGTTCAGAGGCTGTGAAATACCAGCTGATTTATTGCCTGTCAGAAAGATAGCTTCATCCAAAAGTTATTACAGAGCCTATTCAGAAGATCTATTTGTCTAGAGTTTAATCCAGTATCAGCAGGGGAAGAGAAAATCATTGGCGGCTGGTTTAGTTTTCATCTGGCATCTATTTGCAAATTGTACGAAATTCTTATTTGCTGCAGCTGAGCCGTACCATCAAGTACAGGGCCGTACTTTTCTGCCTTGGGCAAAACGCCTCACCTTTTGGCTTTCTGACTTCACCATTTGGGGCACCTACACCTCTGGGTTCATTTGCAATCATCTAGCGGAGGGAGAAGTTGTTATTTATGATGACCGTACAAAACCTACATCATTCTGGAGCGCCTGTAATCAGCAAATCAGGTTTTTAATTAATGCAATCAGCTTTGCCTTTTTATTTGCATGTTAGGGTTTGAATATTGTAAGCACCGAGAAAGCGTAATAAAACTATTTGCTATCGATTCGGAGATTCAAATTTGTCAGTTTCAGCTTATTGAATTTATTATAGATTTTTGAAGCAATTCTTTCAAAATCGCATTCTTTATTATTGCATGCAAAAAACCAAAAACAATCACATAAGTCAAAACAAACAAAAAAACATTCAATTTCCCGGACAGTGAGAATAGGGGTTTCTACAAATCTCTATCAATAAGATGATCTTCCATTTCTAGCTTGCAAAGCTCAATGTTGTGTTGAACTATTTAATCTCCATTTGGGATGTGCTAACCACTCTCTATACCTAGAAAACAAGACCTATGCAGAGCTTCCATTCAAACAAGGATTATTACAACAACCTCTCCTCACATGGATCTAACAAGCTATACTAGCTTTGATGCAAAATGAAAGGAAACAAGGCTAGATCCACACTAATCCTATGAGAGAAACAACGTAAGTAAGACCACGTTAATATAAAGTTTTATAGAGTAACAACTAAGAGATGGCACAAGATACACCTTGGTAAAACCCTTACAAGAAAAATCTAGTCTCCAAACCATACTCAATGTATTAATCTTAATAACATGATTACAATATGATGTATAGTTCCATTGCTCTCAATAGGAGATACCAAGAGATCTTCAACTTTGTCTTCTGGAGTTAGTCTGTCAACTCAATTTTGTTTTGAACTCACTATACAATAAAATGATCCTTGCTCATAATAACCCTATTCCGTGTAAATTTATTTGTAGGCACATCGCTATAGGAAGAAACTTAGTGGTATTACAAAACAATGGGCTAGAATCTTGGGCCAACTAATTGGCTTTCTCCAATTTTGTGGAGAGTGTACAATCCATTAGGGGTCTAAAACATGCAAAATATGCAGCACATTTCCAACATGAGACATGTTTGGTCTCAATAGGCTTCATAAATTCCTTCTTGGAGATTTCAGATAAACATTTGCACTTCTCTCACATTGATGGGTTTTTGCTCTCATTTAGATTTACTCTACACAACCAACTTTTTTATCATAGAATTAATGGTATGTGCTAAAGCTAGAATTTTCATTTCATGCATTGAAGATTTAAAATTAAGTGGAAGGCCATTTAACTTATGTATAAGAGGAGGTTTTGAATACAAAGGAAACACCTTATTAGTGTTTGTTTATTGCTTAATACTTTTTCCTTTGTACTTATATTTGCACCATCGGTTGTAAATTTTAAAATCTATTGACATTTTGGTAGTGGAGTGTTGTTTATAAATGATTATAGAAGATATTAAATACATATCAGAATAAAGGTACAATTGAACGTAAAGAATTATATGATACCATCAACTATAGATGTTTTTTCATATGGCCATAAGCTGCCTTGTTGAGCAAACTTGCTCTTGTCTCACTAGTTGCTGCATGGTAGTTCATACTACATGACAGCCATTTTTTCACTCTTATTTTTTATTATTCCTAGGCAACAATTTATGTTATTTTATGGTATAAGTTGATAACTAAGCATTCTATTTATTATCTTGGAAATGGATCTAACCATATCAGTTTTTAACCTTTTTGTTGGTTATATATTTGTTGAATTCTGGTCTGATGCTGACTGTGCTGTTAGATTGAATGGAGCATTAAAGGGGGTCAGCTTAGAAATCCTGAATCTGCTCGCATATCAGTTCCTTCAACGCTAAAATTTGATGATGAGAGACAATGGTAATCTTATGTTATCCTTTTTATTTCTAAAGGATCAAGGTCATTATAATTAATTCAAACTTTTGAATTCAGTACAATTACTTACCAGTCTTTTTTGGGATCATATGTTAGTGCTAGGGAATGGATCTGAACTTGTATTATTTAGATTTTTAGCCAACTTTGATCCCATTATGAATAAATCTTTTGCTTGATTCAGTTACCCAATAGCTAATGTTCATGGTTTTGACTTCATCTTTCTTGCTTTGCAGTTATGTTTGGCGCACACCTCTTGAGAAAACTGAACATCATTGGAAAGGCTGGTAATTCCATTGTCATTGACTTTCAAACTATTTCCTGTCTTATATTGCTAAAATATATTTCCAGCCTAGTCAATTCCTCTTACAAACTGGATTTAAAAGTTTTAGATGATGTACAAAATAATTTTCTAATTTCTTTTCCAACTTCTTGAAAGTTTAACAGGAGAGACTGTAGGATTTTGTCCATTTTGCCTATTCCTTTTAACATGATTGATGATCTAACCTGCACATATGCATATTTTGCATAATGAAAATCTTGACTGTTTTCCACAAGCTCTCTTTTAAATTCAGGAGAGAGACAACAATGCTTCTCAAAATCAGAGAGAGAAAGACAGGGCAATAATTCTGATGTTTTTTAAGTATTTATGAAATATGCTCGAGTCCATCACTTTTCAGTGTTAAACAGCAGTTCTTAGTTTTATTTATCAGTCAAATCAAATTATAAATTTGGTGTGGACGTTTCTTTTCAGGTATGAAGGTTTATCTGAAATGTTTCTTTCCAGTCCGGTAGCCAAGGTTTTACTTTTAGCTGGTACAGACAGATTAGACAGGTTCCTTCTCTTTCAGTTCTCTTTATTTTACTGTCGTAGAGAGTGAGTGAATTTACATGATGCTTCTTTTTTTAATGGTAAAATAAACAAATGCTTTCATCACACAATAGTTGCAGTCTTATCATAAGCTCAATTTTTTTGGATCCGTTGGGCATTTATGGCCTTTTGGATTAACTTAACATACTGTAAGAGTAACCTAGAACTTTTCAGTCTCAATGTCCTCAATAGAAAACAGTAGAAACAAGTTTATTTTTTTGGCAGCATCTTGATCATTTCTGGAAGAACAACAAAACAAGAAAATACCATGACCTAGAAATTATAAATTTGATCCTATCATATGCATTTTGAGTCAAAATTCATGTTTATCACCATTAGCAATGACTTGTTTGTTTATGCCATGGGAAGATGGTATAGCTATTTAGAGGCTGTTACTTCATTAATTTTTGGTTCAAAAGCATGGCAGATCTAAATGCAGATGAATATGATGAAATATGCCCCTTAATTTTTTCTTGGATTTACACAACACAAACCAGCACTACGGCAATAGATTAGCGTTAGTTTCAAATGGGAATCAAATGAAAAACACTCAACGCCTAGAATTTGCACACATGATCCTTTTGAAGGCGAGGTGCTAACATATGGCGGAGGAAAATTGAAATATAACTGGATATAAAGTTACAACTTAAATGAAGATAGGCGGTGAACCAGCCATGAGAGATTTCCACACTTCCACTTATTTATTGGGGGGAAAAAAATTACAAATCACAACAATTCATCCGCTGCGACAGGCATCCACTCAATAGTGGGAATTCTCCACTTTCTAGTGGGTGATAAATGAAAGCTTAGAATGTTCTTTATCCACATTGGCGGTAAACCATCCAGGGGTTACAATGATGTGAATTAATTACAAGAAAATGCAGCAAATTGAAGGACTGAAACAGTACTACTGTTTTCAGTTTTACAATAGGAAACAACTGCAATTTTCAAGTGTTTTTACGATCTTTACAAAGCACAATGAAAAGGATGAATTCTCCAATAGATAATCTCTCAATTATTGATGCTTGAAACCAAAATCAGAAAACTGAAGCAATCTGATATAAAAATCTGCAATTTGGAAATGTCTATCAGCAAATAGAAAACACATAAAAATGATCATAACTCCTTCATGATACCTTCAAATGGCCTGATTTAAATTGCAAAAGCTCTCTAGAAGGTAGGCGCCCAATTCACCATACAAAATTTGCATCAAAACTCATTAGATAATTTTTGTTCGAACTCCAAAGCCCTTTGCAAGTGGTACGGCCTTCAAAGGGGGCGATTTCTTTAGCTAAAAATCTGCACTTCATTAAATTTTTTGAAACTCTCCAAAAGGGGTCGCCAATAGTCAAGGAATTGATAGGACCAACACCTAGAATCAAAACTAAATCACACAAAAAGTTGTATATAAAAACCTCCTTCAGCCAAATAATAACCAACAACATGAAAACTAGAAATATCTCACCAAAACTCCACAATAATGCTCAATATGTACTTTTGGATGAAGCACACTCCCAATAGAGGCTCGAAGAATGGAGTAAACTTGCTAAGCTTTCCCTTAGCCGGATTCTGAATTTCAAACCAGTAGCATAACTTTACAATATTTTCCCAAGATGAGAATGAATGAGCAAGGCTTCAATAAATAAGCTTCAAATGGCAAATGAAACACTTTGAATTCCAAGAAGTCGAATCACTTCAACTTCCAAAAGGGATGCCACTTCAACCATTCACTTTATTTTGAAATAATAAAATATTATTCATCTTCCCTTTTTGGCATCCATTTCAAAATGCAACAATAAAGCATTTATTAAATCATTAAATGCTCAACTTGACCCCTTAATGTCCCCTCTTTAAAACAACTTGAAGTCATCAAGCCTAGGCATGGGGTACAACTTAAAAACATGAAATTGACTAAGTATAAAACTTAGTCCAAGGAGATAACCAAAACCAACGCCAATACTGAAACTGATGGATTGCCAAAAATAGCATGATGACCTGAGCTGAATTGCTGATGTGTTGATGTTTTAGCAGCGACGGGTTGCTTCTTCCAGCGATCTCCTTATATGAAATAAATTAAATTGTAGCCTACAACTATTTAATTTATTAAGACTCAAAAGGCACGATTTTTTTAAAGACATCTCTATTTGTTAAGCAAACACATTACAATGAAGAGGTGCGATTATCTTCAAGGCCGACCTTGATTTGATTTAGGAGGAGGCGCGATTTTCAAAGAGGCCGACCTCTTTAGTGGAGACATGATCTCCCAAGGAGGCCGACATGATTTTTGAAGAGACACATCCCTTCCTTCCATTGTGTATATATGGTCGATTGGATCTCATTGTTCATCATTCATTCATACATTCATATTTTGTAAGTGCGAGTTCTTCTTGAAGGCAGATCGACTTGAGCTAAAGGCCGAGTTTTTTATTTGTAGATTGCAGCTTATTGTTTCTGTAGTTGCATCAGATTGTGGTGCATATTATAGGCCTTCATATCGGCCTCTATTGTAAAGGAGGCTCTATTGGTGACTCAATATATAAGTGATATATTGTTGCTGGGTTTTTCTCCCTCAAGTGGAGGGTTTTCCCAAGGTATCTGTTGTGTTATTGTGTCTGATTTGAAATAGTTTTCTGTGCATTAAATCTGATCATAAAACTAACATGGTATCAGAGCGGGTTTGAAGAAGATCGTGATTAGATTTTGTTATCGCAGTGATACTCTCCATTCTCTTTTCATATCTTTGTCTATCTCTATTTTAGTCAAGATGGTGAACGGTCTTAAAATTGAGGATAGACTCGAGGGAGCATCCAACTATACATCATGGAGGTTCAAAATCATGCTCACCTTGGAAGAGAATGATTTGGTTGAGTTTGTGGAGACTAGAGTTCTCGAACTAAAGGAGAAAGAAGAGAAGTTGCAGTGGAGGAAGAAAGACATCAAGGCAAAGAAGATGTTGGTTGATTCCGTTAAGGACCATATCGTTCCTATTGTCTCTAAGTTGAAGACGGCAAGAGACATGTTCAAAACATTGGAGGAGATGTACGAAATCAACAACACCAGTTGGGCACTTGCATTGAAGTAACAACTACACCATGTGAAGATGGCGAAAGGAGAAACAGTGATTGCCTATTTCATGAGGATTTCGGAATTGAGAGATTAGCTCTCTACAATTGGTCATGTGATTGATGATAAAGACTTGACCATGCTTGCTCTCAATGGTCTTCCTTTATCATGGGAGTCCTACATTGAAGGAATAAGTGCAAGATCAAAACTTCCTAAGTTTGATCGTTTGAGGGCCGATTGCATTCAAGAGGAGTCAAGGTTGGTGGCTAGAGGCGTTGGTCAAAGTTCAAACAATGAAGAGATTCATGTTCTCGCCTCCCAAGCTTCAAAGAAGAAAGGAAAAGATGGAAAGAAAGGATTCTTCAAGAGGAATCGAGATAAGGGAAATAATGGTGCTCCCGCATTCAAGAAAAAGAGAGACTTGTCCAAGATCTAATGCTTTAGGTGTGATAAGTGTGGCCACTTTGCTAAGCATTGTCCATCTAGACCTAAGCAACAGGCCACCATTGCAGATGTTGATCATGCTTCTCCGCAAAAGGATTCATGTGAATATTTGTTCTATTCGGCATTGTCAAGCAATGCACCTATAGACACCAACACTTGGCTGATCGACAGGGGTGCTTCTCGACACATCACTGGTTTTAAGGAGCACTTATCAAGCTTGGTGGAGAGAGATTCTTCCGAACAAGTCATTATTGGAGATGATGCTAGCTACTCGGTGAAAGGGATTGGGACCTCTGCTCTCCATTTGGATTCCGGCATTACGCTACAGTTATGTGATGTTCTTTATGTTCCAGGAATCAAGCGTAATCTTATCTCCATTTCAGCTTTAGAAGATAAAGGATATCAAATTGCCTTCTCCAAAGGCAAAGTACTTGTGTGGACAAAGAATTCCAACTTCAAGACTACTCAAGTAATTGGTGTTAGACATGAGAGCCTTTATAGGCTGTGTACTCGTCCACTTCAAGCATTAGTTCATGACACTTCAAGCTTGTGTGATCTTTGGCATCGAAGATTAGCTCACCTTCACTTTCAAGCTCTACCTATCATGGAGAAGATGGTGATAGGTCTTCCAAAGTTCAACCAGGAGCATGAAGGTACTTGCAAAGGCTGTGCAATGGGTAAGAATACAAAAGCTCCATTTCATAGTAGAGAATGTAAATCTAAATGTATTCTAGATCTCATTCATTCTGATTTATGTGGTCCAATGTTTGTTCCTTCTTCGAGTGGTTTCTTGTATTACATTCTTTTTATTGATGACTACTCTAGAAAGACTTGGATTTATTTTTTGAAAACTAAAGAGTCTGAGGAAGTGTTAGAAAGGTTCAAGAAGTTCAAAGCTCAGGTAGAGAACCTTTCTG